>CM077178.1:1572279-1684779 GCA_039654105.1 Coreius guichenoti | reverse complement strand
GAATACTTCCAGAAAACATTGTCGGTGAACACAATCCACCGTGCCATTCGCCGTTGCCGGCTAAAACTCTATAGGTCAAAAAAGAAGCCATATCTAAACATGATCCAGAAGCGCAGGCGTTTTCTCTGGGCCAAGGCTCATTTAAAATGGACTGTGACAAAGTGGAAAACTGTTCTGTGGTCAGACGAATCAAAATTTGAAGTTCTTTTTGGAAAACTGGGACGCCATGTCATCCGGACTAAAGAGGACAAGGACAACCAAAGTTGTTCTCAGCGCTCAGTTCAGAAGCCTGCATCTCTGATGGTATGGGGTTGCATGAGTGTGTGTGGCATGGGCAGCTTACACATCTGGAAAGGCACCATCAATGCTGAAAGGTATATCCAAGTTCTAGAACAACATATGCTCCCATCCAGACGTCGTCTCTTTCAGGGAAGACCTTGCATTTTCCAACATGACAATGCCAGACCACATACTGCATCAATTACAACATCATGGCTGCGTAGAAGAAGGATCCGGGTACTGAAATGGCCAGCCTGCAGTCCAGATCTTTCACCCATAGAAAACATTTGGCGCATCATAAAGAGGAAGATGCGACAGAAGACCTAAGACAGTTGAGCAACTAGAAGCCTGTATTAGACAAGAATGGGACAACATTCCTATTCCTAAACTTGAGCAACTTGTCTCCTCAGTCCCCAGACGTTTGCAGACTGTTATAAAAAGAAGAGGGGATGCCACACAGTGGTAAACATTGCCTTGTCCCAACTTTTTTGAGATGTGTTGATGCCATGAAATTTAAAATCAACTTATTTTTCCCTTAAAATGATACATTTTCTCAGTTTAAACATTTGATATGTCATCTATGTTGTATTCTGAATAAAATATTGAAATTTGAAACTTCCACATCATTGCATTCTGTTTTTATTCACAATTTGTACAGTGTCCCAACTTTTTTGGAATCGGGTTTGTACTAAAATTAAAATATAACAATAATTAATGATTGCAGTTTTTGTTGTTTATTTAAATTAATTGTGGCACATAAAGTTACACAATGAAAATGAGAAATGATGCCTTGAATACTAGCTGAAATAAAATAAAATCAGTTCGATAAATAAAATCAAAATGTTTTTTAATGGTTTTAGTTAACTATAATGAATTATATCAGCCACCTCTAAATATGAGTGGCGTCAGATGTGCTTTATTAACCTGAGAGCGTCTCGCTGAGCGGAGCGTTTTTCTCCTCCTCTCTCTTCTCGGCCGCCTGCTGCTGAGCCGCGAGCGCCGTGAGCTGCGCCGACTGCTTGATCAGAGACACGCGGTAGAAATAATTCCTCCAGAACACGTCCTCCTTCACCCTGAAACACACACACACACACTTACAAATCTGAAAACAAGTCATAACCCTCCAACGCGGGTCCGTTTTGACCCGTAAGAGGTACATAATTTTTTTTAATTCATAGTTTTTTGTGTTAAGACTGTCAAAATACACATCATTTATTTTTTTCAGATTTTTTAAATAAAAAAACTAAATTGTTACACCGTTTGCGTTCCGAGTCCGTTTTGACCCAGAAGTGAACTGTGGCTTTACACATGAACTATACTAATTTATTAGATGGATTTTTTGCATTATACTAGTTTTGACGTATTTCTCATATTATATGTCCTTATAAATTTCATATAATGATATATTCAAATAAAAATTCTCATAAATATTAATAAAAAATATATATATTGCATCACACTGGTTTTGCTGTATTTCTCATATTATGTTCCTATAAATTTCATATAATGATATATTCAAATAAAAATTCTCATAAATATTGATAAATGTATATATTTTTTGCATTATACTAGTTTTGCTGTATTTCTCATATTATATGTTCTTGATAAAAATATATATATTTTTGTGTCACACTGGTTTTTGCTGTAGTTCTTGTAACATTTAAAATAATTTCTCATTTTTTAATAAATAAAAAGGGGGTAAATGAAGTAATAGCATGGTAGAAACATGGTAACATTTTTGTGCATTCACTCATAAGTCACTGATCAGACACAATATGTTTTTAATTGAAAAACATTAGGTTCTGACGGTTTTATAAGCACACGTTTGGACCAGGGAATGCAAGTTTTTAATGCATTACGAGGCATTAAATCTCACTGTTTAGGGACGAGGTCAAAGCGCATCCTGTTAAGCAGTTCGTCTTCCTGTAACATCACCAGGGCAATGGGGTACATCTGATCAAAGTCGAAATGGAACTGCACTCCGGCCGGAGGGTCACGCAGGAAGTTCCTCTTGTCCTGAATGAGGATAAAAAAAATGACAATTCAATGATGTTGTCCTGGTTTAGAATGATCTGAGAGTGAATTTCCTGGTGATCGAATCATCTAAAGCAGCTGAAACTCACAGCGGATAAAGCTAGAATCTGCTGCTGAATAGTTTCCTCCTCGTTGTATCCGACCCAGGGCGGCACCGCTGCGTCTACAGACAAAGATTAGTGGGAATGCAGAAATGCACAAAAAGATATTTCTTCAAAATACCCGTGCAACGTCATACCTGTTTTCTTTGCATTTTTCTCCTGCACAAATTTTTCCTGCTCCTTCTGGAAATCTCCCAGAATGGTCTGAAAGAGAAATGAGTCAATCATGCGATGCAGCTGGATCAAGGTAACCAGAATCACAGTCAGGGCTCCAGACTGCGACTAAATGGTGGCATTTTGCGACCTTTTTTCCTGCTGGTGCGACTAAATTTTGTAACTGATAAGAGCTGCCATTTCTGTTACATATGAGAAACATCGAACGGCAAACGAAACGCTACTCTTTTGAGCTGCTCTGGGAGGACCGTTTCTCAGCTCGGAGCAATAACAGACAGCGCAGCTCAAGCTCACACACGGGCCGATCTCGATCACATGACACCGTCACTACACAGCGCTGAGATCCAGTGAGAAAGAGTTTGAATTCACCACATCAGATCTAGTGGGAAAGGGAATTCTCTGTTATAAACCACAGATCAAACAGAGCTGACGTGGAGACCAGGAAAAACATTGAGCGAAGATCAGGAGTTTCAGTCACAAATCACCAACATTCACCATGATTTACTGTAGTGACACCACATGATTTACTGTAGTAACACCACATGATTTACTGTAGTGACACCACATGATTTACTGTAGTGACACCGCATGATTTACTGTAGTGACACCACATGATTTACTGTAGTGACACCACATGATTTACTGTAGTGACACCACATGATTTACTGTAGTAACACCACATGATTTACTGTAGTAACACCACATGATTTACTGTAGTGACACCACATGATTTACTGTAGTAACGCCACATGATTTACTGTAGTAACACCGCATGATTTACTGTAGTAACACAACATGATTTACTGTAGTAACACAACATGATTTACTGTAGTAACGCCACATGATTTACTGTAGTAACGCCACATGATTTACTGTAGTAACGCCACATGATTTACTGTAGTAACGCCACATGATTTACTGTAGTAACGCCACATGATTTACTGTAGTGACTCCACATGATTTACTGTAGTGACACCGCATGATTTACTGTAGTGACGCCACATGATTTACTGTAGTGACGCCACATGATTTACTGTAGTGACACCACATGATTTACTGTAGTGACACCACATGATTTACTGTAGTGACGCCACATGATTTACTGTAGTAACACCACATGATTTACTGTAGTAACACCACATGATTTACTGTAGTGACGCCACATGATTTACTGTAGTAACACCACATGATTTACTGTAGTAACACCACATGATTTACTGTAGTAACACCACATGATTTACTGTAGTAACACCGCATGATTTACTGTAGTAACACCGCATGATTTACTGTAGTGACACCACATGATTTACTGTAGTAACGCCACATGATTTACTGTAGTAACACCGCATGATTTACTGTAGTAACACAACATGATTTACTGTAGTAACACAACATGATTTACTGTAGTAACGCCACATGATTTACTGTAGTAACGCCACATGATTTACTGTAGTAACGCAACATGATTTACTGTAGTGACTCCACATGATTTACTGTAGTGACACCGCATGATTTACTGTAGTGACGCCGCATGATTTACTGTAGTGACGCCGCATGATTTACTGTAGTGACGCCGCATGATTTACTGTAGTGACACCACATGATTTACTGTAGTGACTCCACATGATTTACTGTAGTGACGCCACATGATTTACTGTAGTGACTCCACATGATTTACTGTAGTGACGCCACATGATTTACTGTAGTGACTCCACATGATTTACTGTAGTGACGCCACATGATTTACTGTAGTGACGCCACATGATTTACTGTAGTAACGCCACATGATTTACTGTAGTAACGCCACATGATTTACTGTAGTAACGCAACATGATTTACTGTAGTAACGCAACATGATTTACTGTAGTGACTCCACATGATTTACTGTAGTGACGCCGCATGATTTACTGTAGTGACGCCGCATGATTTACTGTAGTGACGCCGCATGATTTACTGTAGTGACGCCGCATGATTTACTGTAGTGACGCCGCATGATTTACTGTAGTGACGCCTCATGATTTACTGTAGTGACGCCGCATGATTTACTGTAGTGACGCCGCATGATTTACTGTAGTGACACCTCATGATTTGCTGTAGTGACACCGCATGATTTACTGTAGTGACGCCGCATGATTTACTGTAGTGACGCCGCATGATTTACTGTAGTGACGCCTCATGATTTACTGTAGTGACACCGCATGATTTACTGTAGTGACGCCACATGATTTACTGTAGTGACGCCACATGATTTACTGTAGTGACGCCACATGATTTACTGTAGTGACGCCACATGATTTACTGTAGTGACGCCACATGATTTACTGTAGTGACACCACATGATTTACTGTAGTGACGCCACATGATTTACTGTAGTGACGCCACATGATTTACTGTAGTGACGCCACATGATTTACTGTAGTGACACCACATGATTTACTGTAGTGACGCCACATGATTTACTGTAGTGACGCCACATGATTTACTGTAGTGACGCCACATGATTTACTGTAGTAACACAACATGATTTACTGTAGTAACACAACATGATTTACTGTAGTGACTCCACATGATTTACTGTAGTGACACCGCATGATTTACTGTAGTGACACCGCATGATTTACTGTAGTGACACCGCATGATTTACTGTAGTGACGCCGCATGATTTACTGTAGTGACGCCACATGATTTACTGTAGTAACACCACATGATTTACTGTAGTGACGCCGCATGATTTACTGTAGTGACGCCACATGATTTACTGTAGTGACGCCTCATGATTTACTGTAGTGACGCCTCATGATTTACTGTAGTCACGCCGCATGATTTACTGTAGTGACGCCGCATGATTTACTGTAGTGACGCCGCATGATTTACTGTAGTGACGCCGCATGATTTACTGTAGTGACGCCACATGATTTACTGTAGTGACGCCGCATGATTTACTGTAGTAACGCCACATGATTTACTGTAGTGACGCCGCATGATTTACTGTAGTAACGCCGCATGATTTACTGTAGTGACGCCGCATGATTTACTGTAGTAACACCGCATGATTTACTGTAGTAACGCCGCATGATTTACTGTAGTGACGCCGCATGATTTACTGTAGTGACGCCGCATGATTTACTGTAGTGACGCCGCATGATTTACTGTAGTGACGCCGCATGATTTACTGTAGTGACACCGCATGATTTACTGTAGTGACACCACATGATTTACTGTAGTGACGGCGCATGATTTACTGTAGTGACACCACATGATTTACTGTAGTAACACAACATGATTTACTGTAGTAACACCGCATGATTTACTGTAGTGACGCCGCATGATTTACTGTAGTGACGCCACATGATTTACTGTAGTGACACCGCATGATTTACTGTAGTAACACCGCATGATTTACTGTAGTAACACCACATGATTTACTGTAGTGACGCCGCATGATTTACTGTAGTAACACCGCATGATTTACTGTAGTAACACCGCATGATTTACTGTAGTGACGCCGCATGATTTACTGTAGTAACACAACATGATTTACTGTAGTGACACCGCATGATTTACTGTAGTGACGCCGCATGATTTACTGTAGTGACTCCACATGATTTACTGTAGTGACTCCACATGATTTACTGTAGTGACGCCGCATGATTTACTGTAGTGACGCCGCATGATTTACTGTAGTGACGCCGCATGATTTACTGTAGTGACGCCACATGATTTACTGTAGTGACGCCACATGATTTACTGTAGTGACGCCGCATGATTTACTGTAGTGACGCCGCATGATTTACTGTAGTGACTCCACATGATTTACTGTAGTAACGCCACATGCGTTTCCTTGACGAATCAATGCTGCAGATTTTGACGCATCCACGCTCACAACGGATCAATTGTGAGAAATGTGATACTTCTGAAAAGCTGAGATTCTCCTCTTTACGGTGCATTTTACAGCATACAGACTGGATTAGCGGTTTAAAAGTTATACATTTTAGAACGATAGTTATGTTTAGCCGCGGGCGGGTGTCTCGGTCTTTAAGGGTTAAGTGTTGTGAAGAATTGAGAAAGGAAGCAGATGTGTGTTTATATGTGAGCCTGTGACCAGTCATGAGTCTCACGGGGATATTTGTGGCAATAGCAACAATACATTCAAAATTATCCATTTTTCTTTTATGCCAAAAATCATTAGGATATTAAGATCATATTCCATGAAGATATTTTGTAAATATCGTACCGTAATTATATCAGAAATGTATTATTAGTAGTAATATGCATTGCTAAGGACTTCATCTGGACAACTTTAAAGGAGATTTTCTCAATATTTAGATTTTTTTGCACCCTCAGATTCCAGATTTTCAAATAGTTGTATCTCGGCTAAATATTATCCTAACAAACCACACAACAATGGAAAGATTATTTATTCAAAAAAATGGACCCTTATGACTGGTTTTGTGGTCCAGGGTCACATATATGGAAAAAAGTAGGAAGTCACAAAGTCTCATGAAAAACAAAAACTTTTCTTCAAATTGTGACTGAATTACACAAAAAACAAGTAAAGAGCTCCTTTAATAATCCCTGAAGCTGTCGGTCAGTTCAGTGTGAGACTGCAGAAGAGCAATGGCACATTTAATAAGAGCAGAATATTTACATTTTCCCTATAAAAATGATGTTTTTGCACATTACTGTTGGTAATAAAAGTTAATTTTATCTGCATATCAACTCAAGCTCAGTGCTTCACTGTTAAATCTCCAATAAACAAACATGTAATATTATTAATAACTGCACTTATTAACAAAACAATGCAAAACAACAGTAATTTTATGATTAAATTAACTTTATGATACATTTTCCTTCAGCGCTGGTGCCACTGCTCTCTAATGTCAGTCTGGAGCCCTGCCAGTAAAACGCTTTTCCCCTCCTCTATAATGATCATGTTTATGCAGGATTTTCGGAGAATAAAGTATAGACTCGTACAAACATAATGCCTCTCAATCATTACCCATGGTCCACTAGAAGTGTGTCTGTGCCTGTAATTTCTTATTCTCTTCTTGAGCTCAGGACGTTTCTGGGCTGCAGCCATTGGCCAACGAGTGTGTCGCCCCAGCCAATCACAGATGAGGGCGGGACTTGATCGTCTGTGTCTGAAGCTCAGGACGCTCCGCCTCTAATGTTGCTATTGCCTGTATGTATCTCGAGTAAGATTAATTGCGTTTTATGGTGACGTAATTATTGCTTGCTCGCATCTAACTATTGGCATAACTGTTCTTTCATATACACAAAAATGCTATTTATGCATGATCAAAACAATATTTGCAAAACGGCTCATCATTCATATTCCCACAGGTATTCTTGAGTGTGCAACTGATATAATATCAGGACGGGGGCGTGGCTTATGATGGTGCTCCGCCCATGAGGAGGGGCCAAGTTTGAATGTTGTGTTTACAAACAAATGACATGAGAAATCAAATTTTACAAATAAATGTTTAATTTTGGAGTTATTGGATTACTAGGAATGTCACTCTTTTAATTTTTGAGATAAGTTTCTTGTTTTAGCAGTATGTGATAAACAGCCTATAATAAATCAGGAAACTAGATAAAATAAACCCTGCATATGAGTCGACATTCTCTTGATTTGTCCTTATAGGTGAAAGTGTAATATTTCTAATATTTCTTTATTATAATTTTAACCTATTAATGTTCATATTACATTACTAATTCTTGTTAAATCACCTATCTAATCCCTGTTCTCTGATTTGTATTGCTTCGCTCTTGTCATTACGCTGGCCAAGGTGCTCGAGAGTGACGACGATTGAATGTTGATTTTGTTTTCGGCCGTGATCAATGTGTGGATAGTGGTAGATATAATGTGTTTATGAATAGAATATAAAGAGTGAAATATGAGTGAACTATAGCACAATTATTGGCAGTACCTTGTCGATGATGCCGTCGATGTTGCTCTCCTCCACCGTTTTCTTGATGGTGTGCGCCGTTTCCGCCACAGACTCGGAGATCTTCTTAGTCGCGTTACTTGCAAAGTTCAGAATGAAGCCTGACAGAGGAGTGTAGACACATTAAAACATCCACACAAACACTGACTATAAACATGCCAATGATAATATGATGCTGTTTAGTTTTATATAACATACTGAGATATTGCTATCTAGTTGTATACTTAAAAAAAACAATGACCCATGCAGGGCTCCAGACTGCGACCAAATGGTGGCATTTTGCGACCTTTTTTCCTGCTGGTGCGACTAAATTTTGTTAGAGTTTTTTTTTTTTAATTTTTTTTACATTATTCATCTCAGGGTTCGTTCAACCTTTTGAGAGTGAAACTCAAGCACTTTTCAAGAGCTTCACACTTTTTCCAGCACTTCAAAGCTCTAAATATGATCCAATTTTAATGTTATTTTTAATGTGATGATTTGTAAAACTAAAAGTTTAAAGGTGTAGGCCACTTTGTGGCAAACAAGCACTTTCATTTAAAAAAAAGACATGAAATTATCACTATAACCAGTAGATGGCGGCAGAGGAGCACTCATTGACTTATTAGCCATTTCCACTCCTTAATATATGGAAAAAAGTAGTAAGTCACAACGTCAAATTGTGACTGAATTACACAGAAAACAAGTAAAGAGCTCCTTTAATAATCACTGATGCTGTCGGTCGGTTCAGTGTGAGCCTACAGAAGAACAATGGCACATTTAATAAGAGCAGAATATTTACATTGCAAGGCTCGAAATTGCGACGATTTTGGTCGCATATGCGCCCTAAATTTAATCTGTGCGACCTCAAAATATATTTGGGAGCATTTGCGCCAGTGCAAATAATTGTTGAGGTGCGACCTGTTTTTATTTCTCTACAAAACGTTCGTTAATTACTGCACAGTACGAGCCTGCTTTGAGCTGATCACAATAACCAGTTCAACTTAATCTTTAAGCGCTTAGCTTTAAAGCAGACTTTAGGTTGGTTAATATTAGCCGTCAATCACTACCGTTCACTGCGCTCCGTTGCCACGCGACAGCGCGCTAACTAGCGCGCAACATGTAAAGAGCTGAAGAGAGAACCACCAAAAAATACGAGAATGATTCTGATTTTATTACATTTAGATGGTGGATAATAATGTATGTATTATAATGTACTGACGCTAACGGTTGCGCTGTTGAGGCTCGCGCGAGGAGAAATCAAAACAAATGAACACACGAAGAAACCCAGTTAACATACTGCTGTTAAAATTCCCAAAGATGAGTTTTTATATTTTTAACATATGATACAGTTAAGCAACATCACACCAAGAGTGTTGTTTTCCTGAATACCATCACGATTTAAAACATGACATTGATTTCATACAACAGTTCAATAAACAGTTAAAATCAAGTCACTCACATTTTAGACGCAATATTGACTGTTTTTGTTCTTTTTCAGCAGTGAAAATAGTCCCAAACGAAGATCACAGCAGAACCACAGCGCGTCTCAATACTCTTCCATTACTGAATGATTCAGTGTTTTGAACGAATCGTTTGAGTCAAAGATTCAATGACCCATTCGTAAAGAACCGCCTCATTCTTGAATGAATCAGTCGTTTAAACGAATCGTTTGAATGAATGACTCACTCATTAAGACGGTCACTTTCCGCCACCTACTGGTGGTTTAGTTTCATGTTTAAAAGTATTATTCTTTCCAACATTTCTTATTTGTATAATGAAAATATATTTAAAATCTCATAACATTATTTATTCAATGCAATTTTAATCTTTCAGTGTAAATTATTTAATTTGATTGGCAAAAGCCCTATAGTGTCTTCTTATTCTAATTGAAATTATTGATCAAATGTAAGAATTCAAAATGTTTTAATTTCATAAGATTAGGGGAAAAATGCCCTTTATAAAGGTAAAAAAAAAAAGAACACTGGTGAGAATATTGTTTCAGAATCAATTATACTTACAACACAAAAAATCTAATTTTTTTTCCAGACAAGCAACTTTTTTTTATTCTGACAATTGAATGACCGGTTTACTTGCACGACACACACATTTAAACATTATATAATAATATATAAACATTTTAGTTGTGGTGCTCCTAAATTTTTGCTGGTGCTCCTAACTTTTTGAAGTTGGGAGCCCTGTTTCATATCCCTTACAAAAAATTACTATAACTTTACCATGGTATATTATATTATTTATAGGGCTGTCAAATCGATTAATCGCATCAAATATTGTGTTTATAAAATATGTGTGTGTGTATATATATATGTGTGTGTGTGTGTGTAATATATATACATACACACACATATATACACACACGTTTTATAAACACAATGTTAGATGCCATTAATCGATTTGACAGCCCTAATTATTTATCATATATAGTGATATATTATGGAAGCCCATTTCCAGCATATTAGAAAAATAAATCATGCTTTTATAAATCAACTTCTTATTTCATAATTTCCAGTGACTTATCTTACTATG
Organism: Coreius guichenoti; assembly: GCA_039654105.1. Taxonomy (NCBI): domain Eukaryota; kingdom Metazoa; phylum Chordata; class Actinopteri; order Cypriniformes; family Gobionidae; genus Coreius; species Coreius guichenoti. The sequence continues at coordinate 1,673,720 of CM077178.1, read as the reverse complement.
TCTGTCATAATTTCGACTTTCTCATATGTTTTATTTTATAACTATGACATAAAAAATCAAAAGTAGGACTTTGTCAAAAAATATATTTTGGTTCGGTGAATTTCGGCTTTTTAATCTTTAATGACGTATAACTTCGACCTTTTAATCTAATAACGTCCACTTTATGCCTGTTTATGTCATCATTTTAGTGCCATAACTAACATTGACCAAAGCATGATTGTTTTCCTTGTATGTCTATGGGCTTCCATTGATGACATATGATGATATATGAGGATATATAGAGTGTGTGTGAGTGTGAGTGAGTGAGTGAGTGAGTGAGTGAGTGAGTGAGTGAGTGTGTGTGTGTGTGTGTGTGTGTGTGTGTGTGTGTGTGTGTGTGTGTGTGTGTGTGTGTGTGTGTGTGTGTGTGTGTGTGTGTGTGTGTGTGTGTGTGTCTCACCGCTGAGTCCTTTGGCCTGCTGCAGGGTCTGTTGTGATTCTTCTGTCTCTGTGTTTATGTTTTTCTCCTCTGCTGTTTCCTGTTTGTCTGTCTTCTCTTCATTCTCGAGCTCTCCGCCCAGCCACGAGCTCCAGCTCTTGAACATGCTGCCGGTGCTGTGTCTGTATGTCTTTCTGCGGTCAACTGAACGATCTCTGGACTTTTTAATCAGGATAAATTTACTCCATGTTTCACATCCGCACTGGGCCACATCAACAACAGCAGCTGAGCTTCCTCTGTCGTCATACAGCAGCTGCTGCGGCGGCTCCACAGCGACACCTGCCGCATGGGAGGAACGACTGAGCGCCACTAGCGGCGAATATCTGTTTTGAAATTGTTTATATGTGTAGAAAAATATGTATTGGCACTACATAGATTGATGTAAACGATATTAAGTAAAATGAACTATTTTACTATTTACTATAAAAATTGAGAGATAAAAATTTGCAGTTACCTTTTAACTATTTGTATTCCGTGGTGGACATACACTTCCATAGAACACAGATGTTTACAAATGAAATACAGTTGTGCAGCAATAAAACACATCAAGTCCTCAATTCGAATCCAAAAAGTTTTTACTTTTTAAGTAAAAGTTATTTGATTCTGTTATTTGATATAATGAAGCTTCAGGAACTTTAATTTAACATTAATTTCCAAAGAACCATATAAATCAACTGAAGAACCTCATGGACAGAAACAAAAAGGTTAAATGCTGAACTCAAAAACCACTATAGAACCTTGTAAAACCAGCACTATATAAATGGGTTTATTATACCCAATCACACAAAATCAGATTAAAACATTACCATCATTTTAAGACATCAAAAAATAAGCTTATAAGCTAATAAAAACAGGTTTCTGTTGCTATGTGGTTTTCAGGGTGTTCTGAGCAGTTGTCGGGTCATTGACATGGTGTTTTGTGTGGTTGTCAGGGTGTTGCTACAGTATATGGTTGTTATGGTGTACTGGTTGGGTGATAAGCTGTTGCTATGTGGTTATTAGGCTGTTCTGGGTGGTTGTTGGTTCATTGCCATGGTGTTTTGTGTGGTTGTCAGGGTGTTGCTACAGTATATGGTTGTTATGGTGTACTGGTTGGGTGATAAGCTGTTGCTATGTGGTTATTAGGCTGTTCTGGGTGGTTGTTGGTTCATTGCCATGGTGTTTTGTGTGGTTGTCAGGGTGTTGCTACAGTATATGGTTGTTATGGTTTTCTGTTTTTTTGATAAGCTGTTGCTATGTGGCTTTTAGGGTGTTCTAAGCAGTTGCCGGGTCATTGCTATGGTGTTTTGGGTGGTTGCCAGGGTGTTGCTACAGTATATGGTTGTTATTGTGTTCTGGTTGGGTGATAAGCTGTTGCTATGTGGTTATTAGGCTGTTCTGGGTGGTTGTTGGTTCATTGCCATGGCGTTTTGTGTGGTTGTCAGGGTGTTGCTACAGTATATGGTTGTTATGGTTTTCTGTTTTTTTGATAAGCTGTTGCTATGTGGCTTTTAGGGTGTTCTAAGCAGTTGCCGGGTCATTGCTATGGTGTTTTGGGTGGTTGCCAGGGTGTTGCTACAGTATATGGTTGTTATTGTGTTCTGGTTGGGTGATAAGCTGTTGCTATGTGTTTTTTAGGGTGTTCTGACCGGTTGCCGGGTCATTGACATGGTGTTTTGTGTGGTTGTCAGGGTGTTGCTACAGTATATGGTTATGGTGTTCTGATTTTTTTGATAAGCTGTTTGTTGCTATGTGGTTTTAAGGGTCTTCTGAACGGTTGCCGGGTCATTGCTATGGTGTTTTGTGTGGTTGTCAGAGTGTTGGTTTTTAGGGTTTTCTGAATGGTTGCCGGGTCATTGACATGGTGCTTTGTGTGGTTGTCAGGGTGTTGCTACAGTATATGGTTATGGTGTTCTGGTTGGGTGATAAGCTGTTGCTATGTGGTTTTTAGGCTGTTCTGACCAGTTGCCGGGTCATTGCCATGGTGTTGCTACAGTATATGGTTGTTATGGTGTACTGGTTGGGTGATAAGCTGTTGCTATGTGGTTTTTAGGCTGTTCTGGGTGGTTGCTGTGTCATTGCTATGGTGCTTTGGGTGGTTGCCAGGGTGTTGCTACAGTATATGGTTGTTATGGTGTTCTTGTTGGGTGATAAGCTGTTGCTATGTGGGTTTTAGGGTTTTCTGAACGGTTGCCGGGTCATTGACATGGTGCTTTGTGTGGTTGTCGGTGTTGCTACAGTATATGGTTGTTATGGTGTTCTGGTTTTTTTAAAAATGTTATGTGGTTTTTAGGGCGTTCTGGCCGGTTGCCAGGTCATTACAATGGTGTTTTGTGTGGTTGTTAGGGTGTTGCCACAGTATATGGCTGTTCTGGTTGGGTAATAAGCTGTTGCTATGTGGTTTTTAGGGTGTTCTGACCGATTGCTGGGTCATTGACGTGGTGTTTTGTGTGGTTGTCAGGGTGTTGCTACAGTATATAGTTGTTATGGTTGGGTGATAAGCTGTTGCTATGTGGTTTTTAGGATGTTCCGAGTGGTTGCCAGGTCATTGCTATGGTGTTTTGTGTGGTTGTCAGGGTGTTGCTACAATATATGGGTGTTCTGGTTGGGTGATAAGCTGTTGCTGTGTGGTTTTTAGGGTTTTCTGAACGGTTGCCAGGTCATTGACATGGTGTTTCGGATGGTTTTCAAGGTGTTGCTGTGTGTTTGCTACGGTATTCTAAGTGGTTGTCAGGGTGTTATGTGGTGCCTATGGTGTTCTGGTTGGTTGGCTGTTGCTATGTGGTTTTTAGGGTGTTCTGAGCGGTTGCCAGGTCATTGCTATGGTGTTTTGGATGGTTGCTAGGGTGCTCTAATTGGTTGCCAGGGCATTGCTATGGTGTTCTGAGTGGGTATTAGGGTATTTTAAGACATCAAAAAATAAGCTTCAAACATGAATTTGCAAAAAGCATTTATTTTTAATTTATTATGACTATTCACACTTTATTATTTGAACCAAGAACAACAAATAATTCTGTATGTAAAAATAAGAGAATCCAGTTATGGCCCTTAACATTTATCAAATATGACAAGTGAGAGCAAACAGAGATGGAGCGTCTTCAGATGCGTGGTGTCACACACAATGAGACTCACATGACGGCACAGCTGGCGTCCTGATTGTGTCTCGGACCCTGAAAGAGACACAGATTGATCATGAGAACGTCTTTATAAACTCTTCTGATTGACCCTATAAAGCTACTGCGTCATATTTGACATGCAAAGGCCTCTAAATGATCAACATGATCAAAAAAACCTGTTGCACCTGTCGCCCTCTACTGTACTGGCGTAAATTTGCACCTCCTTCAGTCTAAGGCTTATTCATTTTGTTATTAAAAGCAAACAAGCAAGCCCAGTCCAATACATTACTTTCCATAAAAAGTAATTAATGCAATCAGTTACTTTAAGGAGTAAAAGTAATGCATTACAGTATTGCATTAACAGTAACAATTTCATTAATGCAATCATGCATAACACTGTTTCACAGCTCAGCAAGGTCAAATCAAAATGTGTAATTTTGATAATTTTGAAATAATAATGATGCCGATGATGATGTATTAGTAAACATGCAAAGCTGCAGTTATTGCTAAAGCCAAGCACAAACAGCGATAAAGACGGATGACTGGATCCATCTCACCTACAGATGCTTCTGGATCAGGAGAGGGAACAACATTTCTTTTTTCTTCTTTTAGGCTTTTACAAAACAGAGGTGAAGAAGAAAAAAATAAAAATAATAATAATACAGATTTCAGCTGTTACTATGTGGTTTTTAGGGTGTTCTGAGCAGTTGCCGGGTCGTTGCTATGGTGTTTTGGGTGGTACCCATGGTGTTGCTATATGGTTGCTATGGTGTTCTGGGTGGTTGATAGGCTGTTGTTATGTAGGATTTAGGGTGTTCTGGGCAGTTGTCAGGTCATTGCTATGGTGTTTTGCGTGGTTGCCGGGGTATTGCTATGTGGTCCCTAAGGTGTTCTGAGTGGTTGCCAGGGTGGTATGTGGTTGTTATGGTGTTCTGGGTAGTTGGTAGGCTGTTGCTAAGTGGTTTTTAGGGTGTTCTGAGTTTTAGGGTTGGTCACTGCTATGATGTTCTGATTGGTTGCCAGGGCATTGCTATTGGTGTTTTGAGTGGGTGTCAGGGCATTGCTATGTGGTTGCTATGGAGATCTGGGTGGTTGCCAGGGTGTTACTATGTGGCATTCTGAGTGGTTGCTGGGTTGTTCCTATGGAGATCTGGGTGGTTTCCAGAGTGTTGCTATGTGGTTGATATGGTGTTCTGGATGGTTGATAGGCTGTTGTTATGTGGGTTTTAGTGTGTTCTGGGCAGTTTTCTGGTCATTGCTATGGTGTTCTGGGTGGGTGTCATGGCATTACTATGTGGTTGCTATGGTGATCTGGGTGGTTGCCAGGGTGTTGCTATGTGGTTCTCTGAGTGGTTGCTGGGTTGTTGCTATGATGTTTTGGTTACTAGGGTGTTCTGATTGGTTACCAGGGCATTGCTATGTGGTTGCTATGGTGATATAGGTGGCTGCTTGGGCGTTGCTATGTGGTTTTTAGTGTTCTGAGTGGTTTCCAGGGTGTTGACATGTAGTTTCTGGGATGCTGATTTGGCAGATGCTTTTATCCAAAATGACTTGCATTGCATTCAAAGCAAACATTTTATGAGTTCATGCACTGTCTGGGAACACTGACATCATCTAACTGTCTGAGCTCTTCTTATTGAAACAAACAGAGAATCATCTAGAAAGATGTCTGATTTTTTTACCAAACAATGATCAGACTGAAATCTATTACGTCACCTGACATTACTTGTAATAAAGCTGCTGTGTTTCACAAGATCTCCACTGTTTTACCTGTCGGCGCAGGTGAATGTCACGGGTCGGGATGTTTTCATCACAGTCCGGATCCTCATCAGCTTTACCCTGAACACACACCAGACAATACTCCGCTGTCTCCTGAACACACACACACACACACACACACACACACACACACACACACACACACACACACACACACACACACACAACCCCGTCAACACCACACTAACGGCATTTCCACAGCTGTCGTTTTATCACTCATTTTCATATGGTCATTTTAGAGACTGTACTTTCAAAAAGCACTTTCTAGTGAAGTACATACAGGAAACATTTACATTCACTATAGAATGTCATGCTGAGATCTACAGATCATGGGTTGTTCATTCATAATAAAAACAACGATAACACTAATGTATAAACACAATAATAAACAACGATAACACTAATGAAACCAAAAACTTACTTTAAATAAAAATAAACAACAAATAAAGAGATAAACAAACAAAATATAAATAAATAAACAAAAACAATAAAACCAAAATAATTTAAAAAAATAAAAGCAGATGAACAAAATATAAATAGCTATTAACAACAACAACAACAACAACAACAACAACAACAACAACAACGACAGCGAAAAATATGCATAAAACGAGGTATATACATTTTTAAATGAACATTTAACCAAAATATTCAAATAAATAAATAATAATTTAAAAATGACAGCAGATGCATAACACATTTTTTAAAATGAACATTTAGCCAAAATATTTATTTTAAATAAAAAGTCAAAACAAATAAACTAAACAAAATAAACAAATACACTATAAATATATTAAAAATTAACCAACAAAATAAAATATAAACAAATAAATAAAATATAAATAGATAAACATGTGACCCAGTCATATGGGTAAATTTTTTGAAAAGCCGAAAGCTGAATAAATAAGCTCTCCATTGATGTATGGTTTGTTAGGACAGGACAATATTCGGCCAAAAACTGCATTCGGGTGCAAAAAAAAATATTGAGGAAAATCTCTTTAAAAGTTGTCCAAATGAAGTCCTTAGCAATGCATATTACTACTAATAATACACTTCTGATATATTTACGGTAGGAAATTTACTAAATATCTTCATGGAACATGATCTTAATATCCTAATGATTTTTGGCATAAAAGAAAAATGGATAATTTTGACCCATAGACTACTATAACAGACTAATGAATCCTACTTGCAGCAGGAGAGTCAGCGTAGTTTTTATGCCACACCACCCAAGTCTCAGCCTGCCGATGCAGAGTGTGTGCAGTACCCTACCATTTCGCAACCCATGGATGTACAGTTTACATGCCCGGTTCAGCATGAGGCGTTCTCCAGGTCACCCCACGATGTGTATCACCAACGATCTGCAGCATTTCAAGGCAGTGAGGAAAGGAGCGTGGACAGGCGGATGCCGCTCAACTATTCTCAGACTCAGTCAGCTTCACCCTTACAAGCTGGGCAGTATCAAGGTAATCTGTATGCAAATAATCAAGTGTCTGATGTTGTCAAGTTTATCGCAAGACGTGAATTGGTGTCCACCGGCCTTACGCAGTTTAACGATCATCCAGAGACTTTCAGAGCATGGAGGGCATCCTTCATAAATGCCACTAAAGACCTTAACCTCTCACCTAGCGAGGAGATGGATTGCTAGTAAAAAAGGCTGGGGTGCGAGTCAGCTGAGCATGCAAAACGAATCGGAGCTGTGCACATTAACCATCCACTACAAGGGCTCAGTCTGATTTGGGAGAGACTTTATGAAACACATGGCTCGCCGGAAAAGGTAGAAAGTGCTCTAAGGAAATTGGAGAACTTCCCAAAAATATCCAACAGAGAAAGTCACTGACTGTGTGAGCTTGGAGATTTGCTCATGGAGATTCAAGCAGCTAAGCAGGATGGCGATCTCATGGGTCTTTCCTATCTAGACACTCCACGGGGAGTAAATCCGATAATACAGAAATTGTCGTTCATCTTACAAGAAAAGTGGCTCACAGTGGGGTCTAAGTACAAAGAGGACTACAGGGTTTCCTTTCCACCCTTCAAGTTCCTAATAGACTTTGTATGTCAGCAAGCTAAAATGCGCAATGATCCAAGTTTCTTTCTCACAACTGTACAGGAAGAATCCCACAAACCAAACAGACAGTTAAACAAACCTGTTATTCCCAGAGCTTTCATCACACACAAGACTCAGGTCTCCTCTGAAATTTCATCAGCTTCCAGTGAACTCAAAAATAAGGTAAACCCAGCAAAACAGTGCTTTCTACACAATAAACCTCACCCTCTATCCAGATGTAGAGGATTCAGGATGAAAGTCATTGCTCAAACAACAAGGCATATGCTTCAAATGTTGCAACTCTATTACACACTGTGATCAGGATGTTAAGTGTTCAGAATGTGCCAACGTTACCCACAAGGCAGTGCTCCATCCAGGCCCAGCACCATGGGTGAAAGAACCCAAATCCCTGACATCGGAGGATCACAAAGTGAGTGAGGACGTACCTGTGGAATCTGAGGTTTCCTCAGCTTGTACAGAGGTATGTGGAGACAGTCAACTTCCACGCTCATGCTCCAAGGTATGTCTTGTGAAAGTATCTCCTGGAGGCCACCCAGAGAAAGCAGTCAAAATGTATGTGATACTAGACGATCAAAGCAACAGATAGCTTGCAAGATCAGAATTCTTCGATCTGTTTGGCATTACAGAGTGTAATGTAGCCTACACTCTCAAAACACGTGCAGGCACAGTCGAAACAGAAGGCAGGCTAGCACGAGGCTTTCAAGTGGAATCCTTTGATGGAAGCTTAGTTTTACCCTTACCAGTGCTACTTGAGTGTAATGAAATTCCAGACAATCGCTCTGAAATCCCCACTCCCGAAGTGATCAGTAACCACAGGCACCTAAAACATCTTGCAAGGTACATTCCAGAGCCTGGTCATCATGTTCCCATTCTTCTCCTGTTAGGCAGAGATATAATCAGAGCCCATAAGCAAGTGAACGGGCTGCCAAATGCTCCCTTCGCACAAAAGTTGGAATTAGTATGGGTAATCATTGGAGACGTGTCTTGGGAAAGTTCATAAACCTACCTCCATCCAAACTTACCACACCAACATTTTGGAGAATGGTCGGTCTACATACTTTCACCCATGTCCTAACAATTACACTGTAAAGAACAGATCCCAAAGTGTGCCCCTTATCAAGGAGGGGACTCAAAGACTAGCAGAATGGGATGTATTTCAGAGAACAAAAGATGACGAGAAAACAGCTCCGTCTATTGAGGACAGGCTCTTTCTGCAGATCATGGACAGAGAAGTCTATAAAGATGAGGAAAATTCATGGGTTGCCCCACTCCCATTCAAGCAGCCAAGGCAATATCTTCCAAACAATCGAAGAATTCACTTCTACGGTCTTTCAGGAGGAAGCCTGAGATGAAAAAAGACTTTGTAGCGTTTATGGAGAAGCTACTCCAAAATGATCATGCAGAAATAGCTCCTTCAGTTGGTACCAATGAACAGTGTTGGTATTTACCGTCTTTTGGCGTATACCATCCAAAAAAGCCATCCCAGATCCGAGTGGTCTTTGATTTGAGCGCTCAATGCAAAGGTGCGTCACTGAACAAGGTTCTCTTGACGGGTCCTGACCTCAACAACAGTCTCCTCGGAGTCCTCGTGCGTTTTCGCAAAGAGCCTGTCGCCTTCATGGTAGACAACAAATGTTCCACTGCTTTAAAGTTCAACCTGCAGACAGGAACCACCTCGGGTTCCTCTGGTTTCATGAAAATAACCCAGAGGATGAGGTCACGGAATACCGTATGAAGGTACACGTGTTTGGGAATAGTCCCTCTCCAGCAGTGGCCATTTACTGTCTTCGTCGGGCAGCTCAAGAAGGTGAATTCGGTCAAGACGCCCGACAGTTCGTGGAGCAAGACTTTTAAATGGATGATGGATTGAAATCTTTACCCTCCCCAGAGATGGCAAATCGACCTGTTAAAAAGGACACAGGACATGCTGGCTGGATCTAATTTGAAGTTGCATGAATTGGCTTCAAACAGCAAAGAAGTTATGAGAGCTTTCCCATCTGAAGATTACGGCAACTCACTGAAAGAACTGGATTTAGGTGTCAGCTCACTTCCTGTGCAACGCAGTCTCGCCTTGCTTTGGAATCTGGACACAGACTGCTTCAACTTCCACGTCCAGAAGGTTAAAAGCCCTTACACTAGGCGTGGACTGCTGTCTATAATAAAGTTTGTACGACCCACTAGGATTTGTGGCCCCTATCACAGTTCAAGGCAAAGTACTACTGAGGGAACTAACTGAGAATGCTGCTGACTGGGATGCGCCCTTACCTGTGAACAAACAAAAGGTGTGGGAGGAATGGAGAGATTCTTCACAAGAACTGCAACATGTACAAGTCCCAAGAAGCTATAAGCCCACATCAATGTCGGGCGCCAAGTTCAAGGAGCTGTGTTTTTTCCGATGCTTCTGAGAAAGTAATTGCAGCAGTTGCTTACCTCAAGACTGTTGACTCATATGGGGTTCATCACAGGCAAAGCAAGGCAAGCGCCGCAACCAGAGCACACTATACCTCGTCTGGACTGTGCGGCTGTCTTGGCTGTGAACATGATGGAAACAATCAATGCAGAGATTGCTGTCAAATTCAATGAGATTACCTTCTACACAGATAGTAGAGTGGTCCTTGGTTATATCTACAATGAGAAACGTATTTCACGTCTATGTAAGCAATCGTGTACAGAGAATCCGGAACAGCACCAATCCAGAACAATGGCATTATGTGAGCTCAGAGCATAATCCAGCTGATGTTGCAACACGACCAATAGCTCCAACCAAATTGCAGGACACCATCTGGTTCAGTGGACCAGCATTCTTGCAACACCCAAAAACAGAGACATTCCCTAGAGAACCCTTTGCACTTGTTGATCCTGATCGAGATTCAGAAGTTCGTCCAGAAGTAACAGTGCTGTATACCAGGGTCTCAAAACGCTTTTTCGGACTGGAGCTGACAGATCAGAGCTGTTGGAAAGTTGATTCATATTGCACGCTCTTATAAGCAGGGCGAAAAACGACACCCCTCAGGCATGCAAAGGATGGCACTGTTGCAAACGTCCTCTTAGTGCTAACAATACTTCAGAGCACAGAAGTTGTCATACGAGCAGTACAGCAGGAAACGTATGCTGACGAGCTGCAGTGCCTCAAACGAAACAAACCACTTCCCAAAACCAGCACACTTCGAAAACTAGATCCCTTCATCGATCAGAGCGGACTGTTGAGGGTCGGAGGTCGTCTGGTTAAAGCGGATCTAGGTTCTGGAGAAAAGAGATCCCTCATTATACCTGGTAGGAACCATGTAGCATTACTTCTAACACGACACTTTCATGAGCAAACGCATCATCAGAGGGAGCGAGAAGATCTGCCGGCTACTGGATAATAGGAGGCAAAAGACGTGTGAACGGTCTCATCCATTCCTGCGTTACACGCCGCAGACTCAGGAGGGGCTGCGAGACTCAAAAGATGGCAGATCTGCCCGCTGACAGGCTCAGCGCAGAGCCTCCCTTCACATAGATGCGTTTGGCCCCTGGTCAGTATCTGCTCGGCTATGCGGCTATGCAGAAAGCAAAAGATGGGCAGTGCTATTCACGTGTCTAAGTATCAGAGCCATTCATGTAGAAGTGATTGAGTCCATGGATACCTCCAGCGTCATTAATGCTTTAAGGAGGTTTCTGTCAATCCGGGGTCCAGTGAAACACTTTCGCTCCGACAGAGGGACCAATTTCATTGGAGCTTGTAAGGACTTGCAAATTCCTTCCAATGCTGATGAAAAGGCAGTGAAACAATTCCTGTCAGATCACAGCTGCCTATGGACATTCAACCCTCCGCATTCGTCGCATATGGGAGGCGCATGGGAAAGGATGATTAGCATTGCTCGCAGGATCTTGGATTCTACGCTTCTTCAGATGACATCCTCTAAACTCACGCATGAGGTACTCTCCACCTTCATGGCTGAGGTCACTGCCATTATAAACAACAGACCACTGATACCTGTGTCAACCGATCCAACAGATCCTTTCATCCTCACACCTGCCACATTACTTACCCAAAAGACTGGTACTAGCTCAGTTCCACCTGGGGACTTTGGAAAGCCTGACCTGTACAAACAACAGTGGCGTACAGTGCAAAGCCTCACAAATACCTTCTGGGACAGATGGCGTAACCAGTACCTTTCAACCCTTCAGCATCGAAGAAAATGGCAACATCAAAAGCCCAACATTTCCAAAGGATGCATAGTTCTGCTCAAGGACTCTCAGTCTAAACGGAACGATTGGCCCCTGGGCATCATAACGGAAACTTACCCCAGCCAAGATGGGCGAGTACGAAAAGTACAAGTGAAAATCATTGGGAAAGATGGACCCAAACTGTTTCTGAGACCTATTAATGAGATAGTACTCCTCCTTCATGAAGATTCTGAATAGACTATTCAGGATTAAACTCAAGAAGGTTTGGTATTTCCTGAATACCAGACGGGGAGTGTGCTGTTCTCTATGAACATTCTGCATTTATTCTATGATTCTTTTAATAAGTTGTAGTAAAGTGACCCCTTCTGTTCAAATTTAGGTGTTGCATATATATTGTTTGAGTCCTTATATGATGACATCACAAATGTGTCATGGCTACTATTGCTCCTTGATTTAAGTTGATTTGAAGGCACTTTCGGTATGTAGATATTGCTACATTTATAATTTCTATGCATATTTACTTCAAATTGTTATATCTTAAATGCCAAATGTATATTTATTCTTTATTTTGTGAATTGTACGATCTGTTTCTGATATAGTTGATGCTAACTATATGTGATGTAAAGAGCTTTTGGTGTGATATATGAACATGTAGTGTGTGTACACTTACAGTAGAATTCTGTATTTCTACATTTTTACGTTATTCCTTGGGCAACAGTAAAGCTTAAATTAATCCCTGCGTATGTTGTCTTTGGGAGGCGTTATCTGACTGCATACTCAAGCAAGGCGTTTGAGATAAAGGGCAGAACAAATCTCAATAATCCAATAATCTCTTGGCCGAATCCTGGCCATTAGGGGTGTAATGGTACACAGATGTCACGGTTCGACAACAGAAAAAAGCAACAAATCCCTAATGCTAGGTTTCTTATTTATTTTGAGCAGACAGTACTGCAAATTACAGTTTATTCCACCTAGCGGCATTTAGTCCCCTAATTAGTGTAGTACAGCCTCCTTTAGTGTAGTGAGCACTACATTGACCAATGCGGTGCGGTTTGCGTGTGAGAGTTCATTAAAGGTGCAGTGTGTAAGTTTTAGCGGCATCTAGTGGTGAGGTTGTGAATTGCAACCGCTCACCCCTCCCTTTCGAAGCACATAGAGAAGCTACGGTGGCCGACACAGGACAAAAATGTGGTCGTCGGAGAGAGCAGAGAGTGACTAGTGCTCTGTAGAGAAGTTTGTCCGTTTAGGGCTACCGTAGAAACATGGCGGCACAAAATGGCGACTTCACTGTACCCGCGGTGTGTGTAGATAGAAACGGCTCATTCTAAGGTAATAAAAACATAACGGTTCATTATGTAAGGTCTTTATACTCCACTGAAAACATAGTTATGTGTATTATATTGCATTTCTGTCAATAGAGCCTCATAAATACTACACACTGCACCTTTAACATGCGGTGACAATGGCGGATACACAAAGTTCAATATTGTGCTTTTTCAAGAAATCACGGAAAGATGAGCGAGAAGGACAAAAAGAGCCGAGTCCACGAGGAGACGGCGAGTGAAGCGCCACCTGAAGATTCCCGTTTCCAGGACAATCATATTTCATCACTGAGACTTCCACGCAGTGTTAATTTTGACAGCAAATTTTGATTTAGTTTTAGTCATATTTTAGTCGACTAAAATCTAATGAGTTCAGTTCAATTGTAATGCATTCATTGAGCATTTAAGCATTACATAACCGACTGTTACATGAATACGTCAAAACTGACATTTTGACTGTTTGGCCGTTCAAGCGCAAAAATACATATACAATATGTTTTTTCTATATAGTTATCATTTTGTACTTCTGTTTTAGTTAGTATATCAGGTTAAGCTAAAGCTTCAAATGAGTTTTTTTTTTTTCAGTTAACATTTATTTAATTTCAAGTAATAAAGAGTTTTTAATGTTTTTAGTGAACTATTATAACCCTGATACTTTATTGAATAATATGTCAAATACTGTTCTTAGTTTTTCCTCCTGACTATGAATTAAATGGGAATGAAATTAAATACAGTTTATTGTGTAACCAAAAACGTATAAATAATGCATGACTTAATTATAAACAAGCTCAAAATACACCGGGACTCTTATTTTGAAATGCCTTACTATTGCAGTTCAGATGAGGCAGATAAAATATGCGTTGTTATTAGCGTTAATTTCGTTGACAAATAATTTGTCAACGACCTTTTTTCACTGATGAAAACGAGACGATAACTAAATAAAAACCAGCTTTGGATGACAAAAACTATGAGGAAAATCTTCTGTCATTTTCATCAACGAATAAAAACGAGACGATAATGTTAGGGAGGGAGGATTAGGGAAGAGATCCCGTCAGAACTGATGTCCTGTGTAACAGATGCGCTCATTTGAGTTGTAACGTGCGGATCTAACGGCGGGAAAACACGGCGCTGTTGAGCTTCTACAGGCTCACGCGACAGCGCTTCAGAGCGGCTCAATCAATGAATAACACACATTTATGACAGGTGATGTTTATGAACTAATGCTGAGGAATAATGACAATGTTGACTTTACCATGTTTATATAGTAATGTGTTTTAGACGGTTGTAACAATGCATATTTTATCTCCTCATCTGAACTGCAATAGTAAGACGCAGACATTTCAAAATAAGAGTCCCGGTGTATTTCCAGCTTGTTTATAATTAAAAGTCATGCATTATTTTTACGTTTTTGGTTACACAATAAACTGTATTTAATTTCATTCCCATTTAATTCATAGTCAGGAGGAAAGACTAAGAACAGTATTTGACACATATCATTCAATAAAGTATCAGGGTTATAATAGTTAACTAAAAACATTATTTAATTTCAAGTAATGAAGATTTTTTAAAGGTTAACTGAAATTAAACAAAATAAACAAACTTATTTGAAGCTTTAGCTTAACCTGATATACTAACTAAAACAGAAACTATACAGATGTTTTTAAAAAACTAAAAAAGTGAATTGAGCTCTTTCGTGTATTTTTGCGCTTGAACGGTCAAAAACACAATTATGTCAAAATGTCAGTTTGTCGCGTGAGCCTGTAGAAGCTCAACAGCGCCGTGTTTTCCCGCCGTTAGATCCACACGTTACAACTCAAATGTGCGCATCTGTTACACAGGACATCAGTTCTGACGGGATCTCTTCCCTAATCCTCCCTCCCTAACATTATCGTCTCGTTTTTATTCGTTGATGAAAATGACAGAAGATTTTCCTCATAGTTTTTGTCATCCAAAACTGATTTTTATTTAGTTATCGTCTCGTTTTCGTCAGTGAAAAAAGGTCGTTGACAAATTATTCGTCAACGAAATTAGCACTGCTTCCACCACACAAATCGGCACAATACCAATGATTTCCTCTCATTATAACAGCGGAAACAACTTAAAATACTCCATTTATGGTCATACAGATAAGAGTAAGACATCATTAGAAACTGTAAAGAGTCTTTTTTTACTTATGTACACTCACAATATAAGACAAAACATTGTGCTTTTGTAAAATAAGGAAAACAAACAGGATGTGCTTTCTGCCATCCCAGTTTCCTTTCCGTGAAGTTTGCGGAGCGCGTTACAAACATGAACCGAAACTCAGCGTATAGGATACCAGCGAGCCCATCTGAACTC
This sequence comes from Coreius guichenoti, assembly GCA_039654105.1. Taxonomy (NCBI): domain Eukaryota; kingdom Metazoa; phylum Chordata; class Actinopteri; order Cypriniformes; family Gobionidae; genus Coreius; species Coreius guichenoti. The sequence continues at coordinate 1,658,468 of CM077178.1, read as the reverse complement.
TTGTTTAGGGGTGGTGTATACATCGTCTCTTCTTCTGCTCTTTTTCCTGTTGTGGTGGTTAGTAAACAGCGTCGCATTACCATGTGCGCCCCCTTCTGGACTGGAGTGGATCGCCTGTGACTGACTGTATTCGGCATCTGACTGTATGCACCAATACCGAATACATGTACCGTTACACCCCTACTGGCCAACATGTTTATCACAGAAATCTCCACGACTGTAAAATTCCCCAGTACTCTCAGCGCGCCTCACCTCGTTCTGTGGGTTCAGCAGGCAGACTCGGACTTCACCGAACGGGCCCCACGTCTCATGGGTCCTCAGGACTAGATCCCCCGCCGGCAGCATCTGCTCCGGCCCGGCACCCGCGGCCCAGATCTGACCACACAAACACACACAGCTTTCAGAAGGGTCAGCGGGACAAACCCTCAGCTCACATCCACCGTGTTTTCACCGCGTTTACCGTCAGCGTCTGGTCAGCGCTCAGCACACACGGCGAGGGGATCTGGAAGACGATGTCCGGCGCGTCCGCTTTACTCTTTCTCAGCACCCAGCCACCAAGAGCCTGATTCTGAAATCACATTCATACACACACTGAATAATCATCAGCTGTGAGCTTCTGCACAAATAAAGAGAGAAAATATTCAAATGCGCTGGATCATTATCACATGGTCATCTGATTTTTGCATTGAATTTTGCTAGCATAAATACTTGATGTATTTTCTAGGTTTTTTTTGTTAATTTAAACCTTAAAACATGTTCGTTACTCTCTAAAATTAATCAAATTTTATTTTAGTTAGTTGCCAAGGCAACATTTATAATTTGTTTAGATTAACTTACTAGTACTAAAATAACTCAAAAACCATACAGACATTTAAAAAAAAAACTAATACATTTTTTTTTTTTTAAATAAATAACTTATATTTTCATTTTAAAGTTTTAGTAATTTTGTTGTATGTTTGTCCAATTATTTATTTTAATATTTTCAATATTTCAAAACATTAATAAAAAATAAATAAATAAGCAAAATACTAAAACTTAATTCAAAATATTAATAAAAACTATAAAATATAATTTAAAAAAAAACTAATAAAGAATATACAACTAAACTCAATTTTAGTTTAGTCATTTTGCTTGTCAGTTTTTTCAAAATATGTCTATAGTTATTAAAAACTAATAAGAAATAATCCAAACACAAAAACTATATATAGACTTTACATAATGACAAATACAACAAGATTACTAAAATGTATTAAATCTTGATGTGTTTGTCTTTTATTTTTTAAATGTCTATATACGTTTTTATTAATGTTTTTAAAATTATTTTTCATTGTTATATTTATATTTTCAAAACATTAATAAAAACTACACAGAAATATTTAAAAACAAAAGAAATTACAAAAAACAAAAATCACAATCTTTAATGCAAAAAAAAAAAAATCTAAATAAAAACTATAATATATTATGTATCAATGACACTAGACAAAAAACTAATAAAGAATAACAAATTTTTTTTTTTTACATATAGTTTTAGTAACTTTGTTGTGCATTTGTAAAATATGTCTATATAGTTTTTTTAATGTTTAGTAAATGAAAAAAAGTTAGTTTTGAATTATCAACATTTAAAAAAAAGACAAAAATTTGATCATAAAAGTGCATCTATCCATCCATCCATCATAAAAGTGCATCTATCCATCCATCCATCCATCCATCCATCATAAAAGTGCATCCATCCATCCATCATAAGTGCATCCATCCATCCATCATAAGTGCATCTATCCATCATAAGTGCATCCATCCAAAGTGCATCCATCCATCCATCATAAGTGCATCCATTCATCCATCATAAGTGCATCCATCCATCCATCATAAGTGCATCCATCCATCCATCATAAGTGCATCTATCCATCATAAGTGCATCCATCCAAAGTGCATCCATCCATCCATCATAAGTGCATCCATTCATCCATCATAAGTGCATCCATCCATCATAAAACTGCATCCATCCATCCATCATAAAAAGTGCATCCATCCATCATAAAAGTGCATCCATCAAAAGTGCATCTATCCATCAAAAGTGCATCCATCCATCAAAAGTGCATCCATCCATCAAAAGTGCATCCATCCATCATAAAAGTGCATCCATCAAAAGTGCATCCATCCATCAAAAGTGCATCCATCCATCAAAAGTGCATCCATCCATCATAAAAGTGCATCCATCAAAAGTGCATCCATCCATCATAAAAGTGCATCCATCCATCATAAAAGTGCATCCATCAAAAGTGCATCCATCCATCAAAAGTGCATCCATCCATCAAAAGTGCATCCATCCATCATAAAAGTGCATCTATCATCATAAAAGTGCATCCATCAAAAGTGCATCCATTAATCAAAAGTGCATCCATCAAAAGTGCATCCATCCATCATAAAAGTGCATCCATCAAAAGTGCATCCATCCATCAAAAGTGCATCCATCCATCAAAAGTGCATCCATCCATCAAAAGTGCATCCATCCATCATAAAAGTGCATCTATCATCATAAAAGTGCATCTATCCTTCTTGTAAAACTTTACAAACTGTAATCTCTAACTTCCGCAAACTGTCGTACGCACGTTCACGAGAGACTGGCCTTCCAGCGTATGACGTAGGACGCTCCGGTGAGAATATGCTAGGTCTCGCGAGAACCAAGTTTTGTTTTGCTCTATCCTCTGCACTTCAGCGTTCATCACCGGAACTTACGCTACGCCTGTGTCCTACGTCATACGCTGGAACGCCAGTCTCTCGTGAACGTGCGTACGACAGTTAGCGGAAGTTAGAGATTACAGTTTGTAAAGTTTTAAATATGGATATTTTTCTCACACAAATGCATGGCTCCGCTTCAGAAGGCCTTTATTAACCCCTGGAGCCGTGTGGAGCACTTTTATGATGGATAGATGCACTTTTATGGACAAACAGAAACAGTTATTCACTGCCATTATAAAGCTTGGAAGAGCCAGGACTTTTTTTTTTATATAACTCTGATTGTATTCGTCTGAAAGAAGAATGTCATACACACCTAGGATGGCTTGAGGGGGAGTAAATCATGGGGTCATTTTCATTTTTGGGTGAACTATCCCTTTAATAAAAACTACATAGACATTTAAAAAAAGACAAAAACACAACAAAATAAAACCTATAATATTAACGACACTATAGATATATTTAAAAGACTAATAAAGAAAAAACTAACTAAAATGACTAATATATTTTCCATTTCAATTTTAGTGAGTTTTAGTAACTTTGTTGTGCGTTTGTAAGTTTAAAATGTCTATATAGTTTATTAATGTTTTGAAAATGAAAAAAAAAAAAAAAATCATTCAATTAAAAACATTAATACATATTTAAAAAAAAAAAAAAAAAAAAATTAATAAAACGGAAAATATATTTTAAATTAATTTTAGTTGGTTTTAGTAATTCAGCTGTCTGTCATTTTTTATTTAAAAAAAAAAAAGTCTATATAGTATTAATGTTTTTTATTTTTTATATTTTTATTTTCAAAACATTAACACTACATAGAAATAAAAAAAGAAAATAAATGACAAACAACAAAATTTCTACTAAATACCAAAACTTAAAAAAATAAAAAATATTAATAAAAACTATATTACATCAACGACACTATAGACATTTTTAAACTAATAAAGAAAAACTAAATTAATAAAACGAATTATTTTATATATATATATATATTTATTTTCCATTTCAATTTTGTAGTGTTTGTTATTTTTATTAGTTTTTTTTAATGTCTATAGAGTTATTAATGTTTCAAATTTTTTTACGTTTTTTAATTTTTAAAACATTAAAGGGATAGTTCACCCAAAAATGAAAATTAGCCCATGATTTACTCCCCCTCAAGTCATCCTAGGTGTGTATGACATTCTTCTTTCAGACGAATACAATCAGAGTTATATTAAAAAATGTCCTGGCTCTTCCAAGCTTTATAATGGCAGTGAATGGCTGTTTCTGTTTTGAAGTCCATAAAAGTGCATCTATCCATCATAAAAGTGCATCCATCCATCCATCATAAAAGTGCATCCATCCATCCATCATAAAAGTGCATCTATCCATCCATCATAAAAGTGCATCTATCCATCCATCATAAAAGTGCATCTATCCATCCATCATAAAAGTGCATCTATCCATCCATCATAAAAGTGCATCCATCCATCCATCCATCCATCATAAAAGTGCATCCATCCATCCATCCATCCATCATAAAAGTGCATCCATCCATCCATCATAAAAGTGCATTTACCCATCCATCATAAAAGTGCATTTACCCATCCATCATAAAAGTGCATTCATCCATCCATCATAAGTGCATCCATCCATCCATCCATCCATCATAAAAGTGCATCCATCCATCCATCCATCATAAAAGTGCATTTATCCATCCATCCATCATAAAAGTGCATTTATCCATCCATCATAAAAGTGCATTTATCCATCCATCATAAAAGTGCATTTATCCATCCATCATAAAAGTGCATCCATCCATCAAAAGTGCATCCATCCATCATAAAAGTGCATTTAAGTGCATTTATCCATCCATCATAAAAGTGCATCCATCCATCATAAAAGTGCATCCATCCATCCATCCATCATAAAAGTGCATCCATCCATCCATCCATCCATCATAAAAGTGCATCTATCCATCCATCATAAGTGCATTTATCCATCCATCATAAAAGTGCATTTATCCATCCATCATAAAAGTGCATTTATCCATCCATCAAAAGTGCATCCATCCATCAAAAGTGCATCCATCCATCATAAAAGTGCATTTAAGTGCATTTATCCATCCATCATAAAAGTGCATCCATCCATCATAAAAGTGCATCTATCCATCCATCATAAAAGTGCATTTAAGTGCATTTATCCATCCATCATAAAAGTGCATCTATCCATCCATCATAAAAGTGCATCTATCCATCCATCATAAAAGTGCATCTATCCATCCATCATAAAAGTGCATCTATCCATCCATCATAAAAGTGCATCTATCCATCCATCATAAAAGTGCATTTATCCATCCATCATAAAAGTGCATCCATCCATCCATCCATCATAAAAGTGCATCCATCCATCCATCCATCATAAAAGTGCATCCATCCATCCATCCATCATAAAAGTGCATCCATCCATCCATCCATCATAAAAGTGCATCCATCCATCCATCCATCATAAAAGTGCATCCATCCATCCATCCATCCATCCATCATAAAAGTGCATCTATCCATCCATCATAAGTGCATTTATCCATCCATCATAAATGTGCATCTATCCATCCATCATAAATGTGCATCTATCCATCCATCATAAGTGCATCCATCCATCAAAAGTGCATCTATCCATCATAAGTGCATCCATCTAAAGTGCATCCATCCATCATAAAACTGCATCCATCCATCCATCCATCATAAAAAGTGCATCCATCAAAAGTGCATCTATCCATCAAAAGTGCATCTATCCATCAAAAGTGCATCTATCCATCTAAAGTGCATCCATCCATCATAAAAGTGCATCTATCCATCTAAAGTGCATCTATCCATCTAAAGTGCATCCATCCATCATAAAAGTGCATCCATCCATCATAAAAGTGCATCTATCCTTCTTGTAAAACTTTACAAACTGTAATCTCTAACTTCCGCAAACTGTCGTACGCACGTTCACGAGAGACTGGCCTTCCAGCGTATGACGTAGGACGCTCCGGTGAGAATATGCTAGGTCTCGCGAGAACCAAGTTTTGTTTTGCTCTATCCTCTGCACTTCAGCGTTCATCACCGGAACTTACGCTACGCCTGTGTCCTACGTCATACGCTGGAACGCCAGTCTCTCGTGAACGTGCGTACGACAGTTAGCGGAAGTTAGAGATTACAGTTTGTAAAGTTTTAAATATGGATATTTTTCTCACACAAATGCATGGCTCCGCTTCAGAAGGCCTTTATTAACCCCTGGAGCCGTGTGGAGCACTTTTATGATGGATAGATGCACTTTTATGGACAAAACAGAAACAGTTATTCACTGCCATTATAAAGCTTGGAAGAGCCAGGACTTTTTTTTTTATATAACTCTGATTGTATTCGTCTGAAAGAAGAATGTCATACACACCTAGGATGGCTTGAGGGGGAGTAAATCATGGGGTCATTTTCATTTTTGGGTGAACTATCCCTTTAATAAAAACTACATAGACATTTAAAAAAAGACAAAAACACAACAAAATTACTTAAATGAAAATAAAAATGGAAAATATAAAACTAAAACAATTACAAATATGAATAAAAACTCTAATAGACACTAAAACACTGATATAAGTGACTCTTGAACGTCAGGTGAAATCTTCAAGAAACCCAGTGGTCGTACCTTGTCGGAGTTGTTCTTGAGCTTGATGAAGTGCCCTTGCAGGTCGATCTCATCGATGGACACGTTTCCGCGAGAGGACGAATGCTGGGAAAGCTTGTAGTTGGGTGAGAGCCCTGAGCTCGTCCCCTCGTGCTTGCGTTTCTTTCCCCAGCTCTTCCGCGCGGGCTGAGCGTGAGTCCGAGAGACGGTCGACTGCTGGATCGGACTCGGCGACAGATTCAGTCTGGGAGGAGAAGCGTGCGTGAAACACACAAACACAAAACCAACATCAATATAGCAAAGGATAAAAGCGGCCTCACCTTTTCTCCTCGCCCTCCAGCATCTTCCGGTAAGCGTTGATCTCCATATCCAGCATGAGCTTTACGTCCAGCAGGTTCTGATATTCCTCCAGCTGCTCCTGCATCTGCTGCCTCATGTCTGCCATTTCCTGCTCCTTCTGAGAGAGCCGGTGTTGGTTCGACTGCCTCTCGCGGTCCAGCATCTGCTCCAGCTCCTGAACACGGGCCTCCAGCGCCGAGTTCTGATCCGCAGACAAACACATGACCAACATTCAGTGCTTCCACACGGCACAGTATTCCTCATTTAAGAATAAAGGGGCGGGGCCTGGTTGAGTTAGTTGTGTGTTGAAACTGGCAGTTATGGTAAGGGGCGGGACATTTCCCAAACACCAATCACAACACACTGCTCCAGCCGACCAATCAGAGCACAGTGTGCTTTTCAGAAGGAGGGGCTTCATAGAGACTGGGAAGAGAGGAGCCGCAACAATGGAGAATATGGGGAAATAATCAACATTCAAGCAGGAAAACCTGCTCTAGTAGAGACCAAAAACGTGTGTGGCCTCCTTAAAGGCTCCTAGTGTTGTTTTGGAGTCTCCAACAACTGGTTTACATGCATCAAAGGTCAAAAAACACTTTCATTTTCTCAATACACATCAGCTCTTTTCTCACAGTGTCTGAAATGGTTTGTTAAAGGATTCAGTCTCTCCAAACCCCGCCTTTCTGAGAGCCTGCTCTGCTCTGATTGGTCAGATGGCCAAGTCTGTTGTGATTGGTCTACTCTGATTGGTCAGAAGGCCCAGTCTATTGTGATTGGTCTACTCTGGTCTGATTGGTCAGATGGCCCAGTCTGTTGTGATTGGTCTACTCTGCTCTGATTGGTCAGACGGCCCAGTCTGTTGTGATTGGTCTACTCTGATTGGTCAGACGACCCAGTCTGTTGTGATTGGTCTACTCTGCTCTGATTGGTCAGATGGCCCAGTCTGTTGTGATTGGTCTACTCTGATTGGTCAGACGGCCCAGTCTGTTGTGATTGGTCTACTCTGATTGGTCAGAAGGCCCAGTCTGTTGTGATTGGTCTACTCTGATTGGTCAGAAGGCCCAGTCTGTTGTGATTGGTCTACTCTGCTCTGATTGGTCAGATGACCCAGTCTGTTGTAATTGGTCTACTCTGCTCTGATTGGTCAGATGGCTCAGTCTGTTGTGATTGGTCTACTCTGATTGGTCAGAAGGCCCAGTCTGTTGTGATTGGTCTACTCTGCTCTGATTGGTCAGATGGCCCAGTCTGTTGTGATTGGTCTACTCTGCTCTGGTCAGACGGCCAAAAAAAAGAATCTTACTGACCCCAGACTTTTGAATGATATTGTAGATGATGGGCAAGATTACGCAGCAAAACCCTCCAGACCTCTACCTGTCTGTGCAGGTTGTTGATTTGCAGCGACTGAGACTCCAGACGTAGTTTGGTTCCTGCCAGCTCTTCTCTCGTTGAAGAAGCAAAGTCGCTGTTTTTCACCGCAGCCTGCTTCGCGTTCTCCAACTGCAAGAGATAAACCGATAACACCGTTACTGCAGACCAACGAGAACCTGGAGAATAGTCTGGTCTCTGACGCGTTACTGAGGTACCATGAAAGACAGATGCGATGAAATGAAGTGTTTCCTGTGTGTCCAGGTTACAGCCTCTTCCTGTCGCTCAAATCCCTGAACTACACTTCTCCTGCAGACTCTCTCAATCTGAGAGAATAAACGTACGCAAATCTCACTGCTGTAAAATCCTCACTCACTCGGTGTCTTTAACCTCTTGCCTGTCACCCCCCCATTTTGGCAAGTGGGGCATTTTGACATACCCAAAATAAAAGGGCTGCTGAATGAAAACACTCTGTAATGCTATAGTGGACATAAGTGTAAACCGTCTTCATCTATAGTCGGTTTTGTCTTTCAGCTCAACTACTGTCATGGCAGAGCAACGCTGTTTACAGTCTCATGCTGCGTTCACACCGAACGCGAATAGAGCGTCTGGAGCGAGTGATTTCCATGTTAAGTCAATGTAAAGCCGTGTGTCTGGAGGTCCTGCGGCGCGATAGACGCGTTTAGCGCGGTGCGATGGACGTGATTTCACGAATTGAGCGTCTTGCGCGAGTGATTTTATTTGGTGCTTTTTGTGCATTCATGAGTTTGAAGCGAATTCGCATCTGACGCCCGAGTTAAAAAATCTGAACTTTGGCGTCTGTTACATATGTTACATGTACTTACCACAGTAATAACAGTAAATTATGTATAATTACATCCAACTAACCCTCAACCAAACCCTAATCCTACCCTAACCCTACATGTACTTACTAAATATTACTTAAATATATAATTACACTGTAACAATGGCACCCTAAAATAAAGTGTAACCGAAATGTATTGCCATTACTGACTGGCAGAGTGTTTCACAATTGTGCACACTGGAAAAGTGAGAAAAACTTCTAAAAACTTACATACACCCCCCCCACCCCAATGTTTTTATATATTATCATAAATATATTAATTCATTTTATATTTTACATTTTGAATACATTTACATATAAAATACATGAATATATTTTCAAAAAAATAAATAGTATTAAAAAATATATGTTATATACACACAAACAATTATATATACACATAAAAAGGTGTAATTCTAGTAAGTTTTATAAATAAAATAATATATGTTACATAAATATATTAATTTTACTCATGTTATTTATAAATATTACTTGAATGTAAAGAATATTAATAAATTAAATGTATATAAATAAACAACAATACACAGAATAATTTATAATGCAATATCTATACATAAAAATATATATGAATAAAATAAATTACATAAATATTCAGTTTTATTTATTTATTTATAAAAAATACTCAAATTATAAATTGTTTTGTGTGTCTTTATTTATTTATTTATTTATTAGGGATGTGCGCAACGACTAATTTCATAACCGTTTAAACGGAAATTTTGTAACCGACTAGTCTAACCCCGCCCCCCGGAGACAGTGTGTACATGTGATCCATTTGAAGATAACACTTTAATCTATGAATAACGTTCATAATCCCACACTGAATGCCGCTAAAATAGATCGGATACATGCGACCTGCTTACCTTGCTTTATGATCATTGTATTAAACTTGAGCGTTCACTGAAGCAACGTTAACCATTATACAGGAGTCAGGACCAATAAGTTCAAACCTAATAGCCTATTTCCTCAAATAAACGTTAGTCCGCATAAACCAGCACTTTAAGGTATTATTGTTCGTTACCACGGCAACCACTTGCGTGTCCGGGTTTGAACGCGCTTCTGGTGTATGAAAGGTGTCGTCGCAAGAAAAGCCTGATGTGTACTGACAACTATACATTATTTAACTATACATTATTTAACCGTATTTTTTTATCGTTATGATGTTGATTAAGCAACAGTTCAAGTGTAAAGTAGGCCTAGTTTCATTCATAACGTTTCTCTTTTAATCCGATATAAAATTTAATACCGCATTGTTCTCATAACCGGCAATTTAACAAGCCTAAGCAAGTTTAATTGTTATAGTAGTTTGACATGACATAGAAGAAAACGAAAAAGTTGTGTAAGCTTTCAAAATCCTCCCTCACCTCGCTCATCTTCCGAGTGGCGATTTCTCTGAACCCGCTGCGCGCGAGCGCCACAGAGAAAACCAACGGATAAACCTGAGGTAAAATTCGCTGCAGATATACACTTTTCAAAATAATATATTACAAGATTTAACATTAACATGATGCTAATTTAAACGTAGTCTTTGTAAAAAATAAAAATAAAAAGCAAAACATTAAATGTACAAAAAAAAAAGTAAACGACTAGTATTTTCAGTATCGTTTAAAGGTGCAGTGTGTAAATTTTAGCGGCATCTGGTGGTGAGGTTGTGAATTGCAACCGTCCACCGCTCACTCCTCCCTGTCGAAGCACGTAGAGAAGCTACGGTGGCCGACACAGGACAAAGATGTGGTCGTCGGAGAGAGCAGAGAGTGACTAGTGCTCTGTAGAGAAGTTTGTCCGTTTAGGGCTACCGTAGAAACATGGCGGCGCAAAAATGGCGATTTCACTGTAAGGGACCCACGGTGTGTGTAGGCAAAAGCGGCTCATTCTAAGGTAATAAAAACATAACGGTTCATTATGTAAGGTCTTTATACTCCACTGAAAACATAGTTATGTGTATTATATTGCATTTCTGTCAATAGATCCTCATAAATATTACACACTGCACCTTTAATCCAGGGTTTTTCAAACTTTTAGATGCCACGGAGCCCCAAATATGATCATCCCTGTGTGAGGGACCCCCCGAAAAAAGGCATCTGTCGTTTATAAACACCCAATTTATACTTTTTTTTTATTCAAATTAATATTATACATTTTTGTAAATCACATTTATTTATATCTAATGTATTGCTTAATTAAATTAAAATAAATGAGTAATTTTTTTTTTATTTATTCATTTAAAACAGTTTTTCCCCGGAGCCCAGTTTGAAAACCCGTAGTTTAATCGACTAGTATCGCACATCCCAATAGAAAAGTGAGAAAAACTTACATAAACACAGTTGTGGTCAGAATTATTGGCACCCCTGGTAAATATGATCAAAGATGGCTGTAAAAATAAATCTGCATTGTTTATCCTTTTGAGCTTTTATTCAAAAATGCGCAAAAATCTAACCTTTCATTGAAACAAAACAATTGAAAGTGGGGGGTAAATCACATTATGAAATAAATGCTTTTCTCCAAAACACGTTGGCCATAATTATTGGCACCCCTTAGAATTTATGATCGCAAATCACAATTTTAACCAGATAATCGCAATTAGATATTTTCCCCAAATCGTGCAGCCCTAATCATGGATTCTAGCAAATACCAGCAGATAAAAATCTTATAATGGGCCGTGGTTGGATCTTCCATCAGGACAACGATCCAAAACAAACATCAAAAATGTGTCACTGAGCACAAAATGAAGCTTAAGGCCGTCCCAGTCCCCTGACCTGAACCCTATAGAGAATGAGTGATGAACTGAAGAGAAGAGCTGGGAATCTGAAGGATCTGGAGGGATTCTGTATGGAGGAATGGGCTCTGATCTCCAAACTCATCAGGCATTATAGAAGAAGACTCAGAACGGTTATCTTGGGGAAAGGACGGTGCAAAAGGTATTTAATAAAAGGGTGCCAATAATTATGGCCAACGTGTTTAGGAGAAAAGCATTTATTTCATAATGTGATTTACCCCCCACTTTCAATTCTTTTACTTCAATGAAAGGTTAGATTTTTGTGAATTTTTTGAATAAAAGCTCAAAAGGATAAACAATGCAGATTTATTTTTACAGCCATCTTTGATCATATTTACCAGGGGTGCCAATAATTCTGACCACAACTGTGTTTATGTATGTGTGTTATATAAATATATTAATTTTACTAATTTTATTTAAAAATATTACTTGAATGTAAAGAATATTAATAAATTAAATGTATAAAAATAATAATAATATATACACGCACAACAATTTAACGCAATATCTATAAATAAAATATATGAATAAAATAATAAATTACAAAAATAATTTTACACATACACAAAAAAATTTATAATTTTAGTTTTTTTTATATATATATTATATATATATATATTATATATATATATATATATATATATATATATATATATATATATATATATATATATATATATATATATATATATATAAAAAATGTATGCGCGTGTTTTATATATAAAACGATGTATAAATATATTTATATATAAATTAAATAATTTTTTTTTATATATTTATTTATTTATATTTGTATATAAATATAATACATATATTAATTTTACTCATATTTATAAATATTACTAGTATACAAGGAATATTAATAAATAAAATATATGAATGAAATACACACACAAACTCAATATAGTTTTGCATGACCATTTTCTAAGTAAAACAACAACAACAACAAAACTTTCTGTGAAGAACAAACGTTTGCTGTGCTTTACCTTGGCAGCGAAGGTTTTCTCCAGCTCCTCTTTGTACTGCTGGATTTGAGCTTCATGTTCTTCTCGGAGCTGCTTCATGGCTTCAGCTAATTTACCTTCAAACTCCTTCTGTCTGCCGCTGTCCAGCTCCATCAGCCGGCTCTCGTGACGGCTGCGCATCTCCCGCACCTCCTGAACACACCAGGGCAAACGTTACACTGAGCGCCACCAGAAAAATGACTTGATTTCAGTTAATCACAGAATCACAGAAACCTGTTCGCTGAGATGCCTCTGGAAGTCCAGCTGCTCCTGCAGCGTCTGGATCTGGTTCTCGGCGTCCACTCGACGCAGCATCTCAGAGTTCAGCTGGGTCTTGACGTTCTGCAGGGCCAACTCCAGCTGTAAGGCAGAAGAAGAGCTCACTGGTACCATTTATGGAAGGGAAGACTGATGACATTAGCATGTCATTAATCGCAGACTGATCCCATCAGCATTTGCCCATTGTTCACCCCGTCCCTCATTCCTGAGACCAAGTGTGAATGACCACAGACTCTCAGACTAATACAGTAAGAGGCTCTACAAGTTACCAATATCTCACAAATCCTTCAGATTGATCAGATCTGACGAACTTTCTACAATTTATATAATTCTAATACAAGCTCCCATGATTGTTCTTTACTGTCAAGGTGAAATTCCTCGGCTGGTCCCCGTAATATAGGAAGGAATCATCTGACACTCTCATAGTGACGTGTCATAATGACGTGTCACTCACATTAGGTGACGTGTGACCAAAAACTCAATATTAATATTAATATTAATATTTAAGACCATAAATCACTACACTGGCTTTAAATGAGTTAAAGGTGCAGTAAGCGATTTGCGACAAACACGCAATGCAAGAGCTCCTCCCCCGTCATAAGTGGATACGCCCCCTAGTGCTGATTGGCTCACTCTCTCCTCCCCGCATCATAAGTGGACACGCCCCCTAGTGCTGATTGGCTCACTCTCTCCCCCATCATGAGTGGACACGCCCCCTAGTGCTGATTGGCTCACTCTCTCCCCCATCACGAGTGGACACGCCCCCTAGTGCTGATTGGCTCACTCTCTCCCCCATCACGAGTGGACACGCCCCCTAGTGCTGATTGGCTCACTCTCTCCCCCATCACGAGTGGACACGTCCCCTAGTGCTGATTGGCTCTCTCTCCCCCATCACGAGTGGACACGCCCCCTAGTGCTGATTGGCTCACTCTCTCCCCCATCACGAGTGGACACGTCCCCTAGTGCTGATTGGCTCGCTCTCTCCCCCATCATGAGTGGACACGCCCCCTAGTGCTGATTGGCTCTCTCTCCTTCCCCCATCATAAGTGGACACACCCCCTAGTGCTGATTGGCTCTCTCTCCTCACCATCATGAGTGGACACGCCCCCTACTGCTGATTGGCTCTCTCTCCTCCCCATCATGAGTGGACACGCCCCCTACTGCTGATTGGCTCACTCCCCCCATCATGAGTGGACACGCCCCCTACTGATGATTGGCTCACTCTCTCCCCACATCATGAGTGGACACGCCCCCCTACTGCTGATTGGTGTGTTGTGCTGCTTGGTCCAATCCTCTTTCAACAGCGTTTCTCAGAAATCACTTACTGCACCTTTAAATACTGCAGCACACTGAAGATTACTAACTAAAGAAGCTGAACAGGACTTCTACACCCGCTAGTTTTGCGACTGATGTGACACTAGTGCAAATACCTTCAGTGTGTCCCGTTTGTTTCATGCATGTTTTGGACTCACATTTGCCACCTGAGTCTTGAGATCAGAAATATCATTCTCCAGTCTGCGGTTGGTGGACAGTAAATTGGCATAATCGGCTTCTTTAGAGTTCAGCGCGGCTTCAAGATTCCTCCAGTGTCCGACAGCCGTGTTCAGCTCACACTCTTTCTTATTATTCCTGAGACACAAGCAAACAAACTTTACATTAGATTCACTAAGGAGTGTTAACAGACAGAACTTTGCAGCAAAAATACAACTGGAAGGAGCACATTTTATACATTATTTACCAAATAAAAAATAAAAAAAATCCATGCAAAAAGTCTGAGGTATCGGTCTATGACTTATTTTATCAGTGGCCTCAATATTAAACAACAGACAACCAATTAGCAAAAGACTGTGAAGGTCAGTAAAAATAAAAAAAAAATTCCTCCATGATTTCACCATTTCTTAATCCCTCCCTATTCTAGTTTGTGCTAATCTGGATGATGTTTAAAGAAGTGCTGTCAAATCAATTAATGGCATCTAATATAAAAGGTTTTGTTTACATATATACACACACATACATATATAAACATATATAAACACTAACTTTTATGTTAGATGCGATTAATCGATTTGACAGCACTAAAATATATATATGAATAAATAAATCAATTATTTTGTTAAAATTATTCACATTTTTACAGATTCTGCAAGCGGTTCACATACTTTTTCTTGCAACTGTGTGTCATAATTATGATATTAAAAGTTGAAATTGACACACAGTCGTAATTGTGGTAAAAAAAGTCGAGATTATGACTTAAAAAGTAATAATTATGACATTTATGAAGGAAGTACAATTATGAAGTTATAAATAAGACGATATTATTATATATATATATATATATATATATATATATATATATATATATATATTAAAAGCTGAAATGTCAATTTCGACTTTTGATATCATAATATCGTCTTATTACTTCATAATTGTACTTCCTTTATAAATGTCATAATTATTACTTTTTAAGTCATAATCTCGACTTTTTTTTACCACAATTACGACTTAGTGTGTCAATTTCAACTATGACATAATTATGACATGGAATTATGACCTATGTCATGATTGATTTTTTGCTGTTGTTGTGGAAAAAGTATGTGAACTGGTAAATGAATAAAGTACTCTAGCCTGCAGTAAAACTACACGAGCCCCCTGAGGCCTCAGATGAACAGAAAATGAATGCAATATAATATGTGTGTGTGTACCTGGCTGTGAGTTTGCGGTGGTCCTCCTGCAGCTGCGTTAACTCGATCTGAAGTCTGGCTCTCTCGTTCGCCGTGGCGTCCAGACTTTTGCGCGCGTCCGCGAGCTCCGTCTCGTACAGGCGGCGCACGTTCCCGACCTCCCTAACCGAGCTCTCTTCCTTCTCCTCCAGCAGGAGCTGCATGGACGACTTGTCATTCTCCAGCTGTCGGACCCGCTCGATGTAGTTGGCCAGGCGGTCGTTGAGGTGTCGCAGGTCCTCCTTCTCCTGCAGGCGCGTGAGGCGGGTCGGGCTGACGGTGGACGGGGACGCGCCGCTCCGCCTGGAGGAGCGCACGGTGGACGCGCGGCTCTCCATCGGGGTGGAGGTGATCATGGCCATGACTGACGCACTTTACAGCTGCACTGACCTCTAAAAAACGGGTATAAAAGAGCAGACGCGCTCAGAAACACGGATATCCAGCGGATGGACTAACAAACTCAGAGAAGTGAAATAAAACTGCCTTCTGACGCTTTGCACATGCGTCACAGTGTAAATGTCAGCGCTCAAACACGTGTATACATCTAACGCACGCGCAACCGGGCTGTGAGAAGTCCAAAAACACGGGGTTCCACTGAGCTTTGCTGTTGTTTCTCTCAGAGTAGCGACTAAACTCAATCGCGCTTCATTACTGTCAGCTGCGCAGTGATGTCATATCACAAGACCAGCCGGAGTTAAAGGGAAAGATCCAATAAAAACAAACGCAGCAAACGTCAAAATCTTAATATTGTGGCACAAACATCTAAATATGTTTATTAACTTAAGCTCTCATTTAATTTACTATTATTTTTCTACTTATTTGCCTTAAAGTGTACGTTTTTATAATAAATTATATATATATATATATATATATATATATATATATATATATAT
Organism: Coreius guichenoti; assembly: GCA_039654105.1. NCBI lineage: Eukaryota > Metazoa > Chordata > Actinopteri > Cypriniformes > Gobionidae > Coreius > Coreius guichenoti. Next base: position 1,641,855 of record CM077178.1, on the reverse strand, counting down.
ATATACACTCAAAAAAATGCTGGGTTAAAAACAACCCAAGTTGAGTTGAAAATGGACAAACCCAGCGATTGTTAAATGTTTGCCCAACCTGCTGGGTAGTTTTATTTAACCCAACTATTGTTTAAAAATTACTATATGGCTGGCTTAAAATGAACCCAAAATTGGTTGGAAATTAAAAATCAGACACATAATTACTAGAGGCAACAATAATAATCAAAAGGTGAACATTTATTAATAAGCAATTTAATAAATGTTTATTGTTTAATTATTATTCTTTAAACTTGTTAATAATGTTAATTTCCAACATACTTTGGGTTCATTTTCAGCAAGCAATACAGTAATATTTAAACATTAGTTGAGTTAAATAAAACTACACAGCAGGTTAGGCAAACATTTAACCCAACCGCTAGGTTAAAACAACCCAATCGCTGGGTTTGTCCATTTTCAACCCAACTTTAATCCAGCATTTTTTTTGAGTGCATATATATATATATATATATACACACCGATGAGGCATAACATTATGACCACCTTCCTAATATCGTGTTGGTCCCCCTTTTGCTGCCAAAACAGCCCTGACCCGTCGAGGCATGGACTCCACTAGACCCCTGAAGTTGTGCTGTGGTATCTGGCACCAAGATGTTAGCAGCAGATCCTTTAAGTCCTGTAAGTTGCAAGGTGGGGCCTCCATGGATCGGACTTGTTTGTTGAGCAGTCAACACCTCAAACTCGTTGTTGTGCTCCTCAAACCATTCCTGGACCATTTTTGCTTTGTGGCAGGCGCATTATCCTGCTGAAAGAGCCACAGCCACCAGGGAATACCGTTTCCATGAAAGGGTGTACATGGTCTGCAACAATGCTTAGGTACAGTGGGGAGAATTTGATACACTGCCGATTTTGCAGGTTTTCCTACTTACAAAGCATGTAGAAGTCTGTAATTTTTATCATAGGTACTCTTCAACTGTGAGAGACGGAATCTAAAACAAAAATCCAGAAAATCACATTGTATGATTTTTAAATAATTAATTTGCATTTTATTGGATGACAAATATTTGATCACCTACCAACCAGTAAGAATTCCGGCTCTCACAGACCTGTTAGTTTTTCTTTAAGAAGCCCTCCTGTTCTCCACTCATTACCTGTATTAACTGCACCTGTTTGAACTCGTTACCTGTATAAAAGACACCTGTCCACACACTCAATCAAACAGACTCCAACCTCTCCACAATGGCCAAGACCAGAGAGCTGTGTAAGGACATCAGGGATAAAATTGTAGACCTGCACAAGGCTGGGATGGGCTACAGGACAATAGGCAAGCAGCTCGGTGAGAAGGCAACAACTGTTGGCGCAATTATTAGAAAATGGAAGTTCAAGATGATGGTCAATCTCCCTCGGTCTGGGGCACCATGCAAGATCTCACCTCATGAGGCATCAATGATCATGAGGAAGGTGAGGGATCAGCCCAGAACTACACGGCAGGACCTGGTCAATGACCTGAAGAGAGCTGGGACCACAGTCTCAAAGAAAACCATTAGTAACACACTACGCCGTCATGGATTAAAATCCTGCAGCGCACGCAAGGTCCCCCCGCTCAAGCCAGCGCATGTCCAGGCCCGTCTGAAGTTTGCCAGTGACCATCTGGATGATCCAGAGGAGGAATGGGAGACGGTCATGTGGTCTGATGAGACAAAAATAGAGCTTTTTGGTCTAAACTCCACTCGCCGTGTTTGGAGGAAGAAGAAGGATGAGTACAACCCCAAGAACACCATCCCAACCGTGAAGCATGGAGGTGGAAACAGCATTCTTTGGGGATGCTTTTCTGCAAAGGGGACAGGACGACTGCACCGTATTGAGGGGAGGATGAATGGGGCCATGTATCGCGAGATCTTGGCCAACAACCTCCTTCCCTCAGTAAGAGCATTGAAGATGGGTCGTGGATGGGTCTTCCAGCATGACAACGACCCGAAACACACAGCCAGGGCAACTAAGGAGTGGCTCCGTAAGAAGCATCTCAAGGTCCTGGAGTGGCCTAGCCAGTCTCCAGACCCGAACCCAATAGAAAATCTTTGGAGGGAGCTGAAAGTCCGTATTGCCCAGCGACAGCCCCGAAACCTGAAGGATCTGGAGATGGTCTGTATGGAGGAGTGGGCCAAAATCCCTGCTGCAGTGTGTGCAAACCTGGTCAAGAACTACAGGAAACGTATGATCTCTGTAATTGCAAACAAAGGTTTCTGTACCAAATATTAAGTTCTGCTTTTCTGATGTATCAAATACTTATGTCATGCAATAAAATGCAAATTAATTACTTAAAAATCATACAATGTGATTTTCTGTGATTTTCTGGATAAAAATTACAGACTTCTACATGCTTTGTAAGTGGGCAAACCTGCAAAATCGGCAGTGTATCAAATACTTGTTCTCCCCACTGTATGTGGTACGTGTCAAAGTAACATCCACATGGATGGCAGGACCCAAGGTTTCCCAGCAGAACATTGCCCAAAGCATCACACTGCCTCCGCCGGCTTGCCTTCTTCCCATAGTGCATCCTGGTGCCATGTGTTCCCCAGGTAAGCGATGCACACGCACCCGGCCATCCACGTGATGTAAAAGAAAACGTGATTCATCAGACCAGGCCACCTTCTTCCATTGCTCCGTGGTCCAGTTCTGATGCTCACGTGCCACTGTTGGTGCTTTCGGCGGTGGACAGGGGTCAGCATGAGCACCCTGACTGGTCTGCGGCTATGCAGCCCCATACGCAACAAACTGTGATGCACTGTGTATTCTGACACCTTTCTATCAGAACCAGCATTAACTTCTTGAGCAATTTGAGCTACAGTAGCTCATCTGTTTGATCGGACCACACGGGCCAGCCTTCGCTCCCCACGTGCATCAATGAGCCTTGGCCGCCCATGACCCTGTCGCCGGTTCACCACTGTTCCTTCCTTGGAGCACTTTTGATAGATACTGACCACTGCAGACCGGGAACACCCCACAAGAGCTGCAGTTTTGAAGATACTCTGAACCAGTCGTCTACCCATCACAATTTGGCCCTTGTCAAACTCACTCAAATCCTTACGCTTGCCCATTTTTCCTGCTTCTAACACATCAACTTTGAGGACAAAATGTTCACTTGCTGCCTAATATATCCCACCCACTAACAGGAGCCGTGATGAAGAGATAATCAGTGTTATTCACTTCACCTGCCAGTGGTCATAATGTTATGCCTGATCAGTGTATATATATATATATATACTAGCACCATAATAATTTTGCAGTGCTTGAATTTAAGTATATTAAAGATTTATTAAAAAGTTAGGGTTAGTGTTAGGGTTAGGGCAAACGATTAATCGTGATTAACTGCATTCAAAATAAAAGTTTGTGTTTACATAATATATGTGTGTGTACTGTGTATAATTATTATGTGTATATATAAATACGCACTCTTTCGTGTATATATTTAAGAAATATTTGATAAGATAGAGCACAACAGTCAGTTCCAGAAGTAAAAACTCCATAGGGAAATTGGTTTTTAAAGGGGGGTCTAATGCTATTTCATGCATTCGGACTTATTTACACTGTTAAAGAGTTGATTCTCATGATAAACATGGACAAAATGTCAAAAAACATGTTGGACGTATGACCAATAGTATTTCTGTGCCAAATACACTCTTTCAGGATTCAAACAAGTTTCAGATAGTTTTTTTTCGAGTATGGCCCTGTATGACGTTATTAAGGGCGGAATTTCCTTGTATGGGCACTTCTCCAGGAAGAGCGCACACACACACACACACACACACACACACACACACACACACATACATATATACATCCATCAACCAGAGCGAGAGCAAGAGTGTGTCCATCATTGAGCTTCGTTCGGGTTACGGGAGCCGTCGGCGGCGCTGGCATTGTGTTTTTAGATCACGAAATCAACAATGTCACTAAAGAAGTGTGTTTCTGCACTCTAAAAAAAAATCCGTAAAAATACAGTACAATGTACCGTAATAATTTTAAGGAATTTTTCCGTATTTGTGTTTTACAGGTCTTTACCCATATTTTAAATTACGCATTGCATTGTGGGAACAAGAACTGGTCGGCGCGAAAAAAGCGAGACACAAGCACACGCAGATGATCTCGGCCAAAGTTTCTTTTTAAAGTCGGATTTCGGATTTGCGGAAGCAGTTCTAACACTTCTGTGGTAAAAAGTGAGAATTATATTTTGTTAAATGTCAAATAAGCTGTTTACGTAACGTTATTTAGTTGTCATCTGGCTTGTTTGGCAGATGAATGCGTGAACCGTCGCGTTTATCATTTTATGCATATCGTCACATATTGAAAGATTTAGTTCATACTCGTGGAGGTTCCCTGATTATATACGTGTTATAGTGTCTTCACTTGTAAATGTTTATTAACTTTTATTTGTCGTGATGCGGTTCATTTCGTGCTGAGCGTATCGTTTCAAGCATCCAGGTGTAGTAACGTTAACCAGTTGTGGTAAAGTGCCGTAACATTAGGCCTATATTGTGTTTAGAGCAGTTTAATGCCTTCATACAAAAGCTACCAGAGGAATCGTCAAGAAAAGGACCATTTTCAGACTTTGAAAGGGTTGGAGATACAACGTGAAGTGAAGATACTGTACGTGAAGATCCAGTACAACGGATTTCTAGCATTGCGAAAGGAAACCACCATCACCTTTTCTGTCAGATGAGGTATGTTTAGACTTTTTATTGTCTTGTTTTAAACACACAGACATGTGTACTTCTGCCTGTAGTCATTCTTTACCAGATCCCTCATTAGTTTAATTCATAGTGTTTCTGTTGTTTTCTTTTCTGTTGACAGGACTTAACTGCTGCTGTCCTGTGCTTCCCCTGCATTCTCATTATGGGTTTGTATTTTGTTTTATTAATCATTCTGATTGTTAAATGTCGGCAAAAACACATTTAAATTTAAAGTCTGAGGAAACATGTTGATAGAAAAAGATGGTTGCTGAATACCCCTTCAAAGATTTTTATGCCTAATGTTATATGGACAGTAGAAAAACAAATTGTGTAGGGAAGATTTAAACATCTATGTTTGGAGCGGTTTTCTGAAGTGATCATGTAATGTTTTTCATTTTGTAATATCTTTTTTGTTTAAGGTGATGGGCATTCAAGATTGCTGTTATTAGTGACCACATCTCCTCCCCCATTGTGGCAGTGAGCTACAAAACACCCGAAGAAGATGGCACTTATCCTGGAGTTCATACAAAGGTAAGCAACACATTTTTTATGAAATTGTGTATAGATCATTTTGTTGTGTTACTGTTTATTTAGTTGAAAATAATGAAACCACATAAGATGTAGTTGAAGTGACAAGCTAACATATCATGCAAATGGAGTCCATTGGAAACACAGTTATGTACAATGTTTGAATTGTAAAGTATTGGGGATCAATTGATAATTTAATAAACTTAAAATACTGTATGATTGATATGGTTTTCCACCTCAGCTTGGTCTGCATTTTACTCTGTAGTTCAGTTTCATTCATTTAATTTCTTGTGTAACTAAAAACAATATATGTTTCTTTAAATAACTTTCCTGTGCAGAAATCCTGAATGAGGGTCGACAAGGCTGTGATGAAGGAAACCAAATGGCTACACATTCCTCCAAGATTGAAGTTCCTGTATGAACAACTTTGAAAATCCATGTAAAAATGTAGCTTTTGTCAAATCGCATAATGGAACTTTAAAGGGATAGTTCACCCAAAAATGAAAATTACCCCATTTACTCCCCCTCAAGCCATCCTAGGTGTATATGACATTCTTCTTTCAGACGAATACAATCGGAGTTAAATTAAAAATGTCCTGGCTAATCTAAGCTTTATAATGGCAGCCCAAAATTTGAAGACCAAAACAGTGCATCCATCCATCATAAAAGTGCTCCACACGGCTCCGGGGGTTAATAAAGGAAGAAAGTGTAACGCCTCTCGCAATTCAAAACGTTTACGTCCGAAGTCATCGTCGCGCCAGTTACACTTTCTTCGTAAGTTGAATACGGAAGGCGGTCTGGCTGAAGCTAGATATTTTACTTTATAAAGTGTTAAATATGGATATTTTTCTTACACAAACCCATCGATTTGCTTCAGAAGGCCTTTATTAACCCACAGAGCCGTGTGGAGCACTTTTATAATGGATGGATGTGCTTTTTTGGGCTGCCATTATAAAGCTTGGAAGAGCCAGGACATTTGTTAATATAACTCTGATTGTATTCGTCTGAAAGAAGAAAGTCATACACACCTAGGATGACTTGAGGGTGAGTAAATGGGGTAATTTTCATTTTTGGGTGAACTATCCCTTTAACTGAACATACAGAAAAGGAAAGTTTTTAGTTTTTTTTTTTTTTAAACCCAATTAGTTCACCCAAAAAAAGGAAATTCTGTCATTAATTACTCACCCTTATGATGTTCCAAACCTGTATCCAAGATCTTTCTAATGAAATCTGAGAGCTTTCTCTCCCTCTGTTAACAGCCTACGCAACTACCACTTTCAAGGTCCAGAAAAGTAGTATAGACATCATAAAAGTAACACGGTGTCCTAACCAAATGCGATAAGATTCTAGCAACAAGCTGTTTTTCTGTCCACACCAAATGCGATGTGACCACGTGATGCAATAGTCAATCAATAACCACAGCCAATCAGAAGATCTTGTGGGCTGGCACTACATAAAATGAATGCTGTTGACGTAGTAAATACAGTGCAGCGCTTCCGAGTTACGTCAGAGCTACGCCAGCATGCCGGCTTACCATTGGCCGATGCTGATCACGTGAGCACCACGACGCATGCGTGATGCTGACGCAGGAGCTGACCAACGTCAACAGCGCAGAAGACTGACAGACGAGAAGAAATAAAAAAGTTTTTTGAGCACAAAAAGTATTCTCGTTGCTTCATAACATTAAGGTTGAACTACTGGAGTCAACATGGATTATTTTAACAATGTTTTTACTACCTTTTTAGACCTTGAAAGTGTTCATTAAACTGCTGTCTATGGAGGGGTCAAGAGAGGTCTCAGATTTCATCAGAAATATCTTCATTTGTGTTCTGAAGATGAACGAAGGTCTTACGGGTTTGGAACGACATGAGGGAGAGGAATTAATGACAGAGTTTTCATTTTTGGGTGAACTAACCCTTTTCCTATTGTGTTCTCGTACACCGTGTCCTAACTACACGCGACGCGATAAGATTCCAGCGACAAGCAACTTGTCTGTCCACACCAGACGCGACGCGACTACAAGATGCGACAAATCAATCAAAAACCACAGCCAATCAGAACAGCGCGTGGGCGGGCTCTCGCGGCAAGTGCACGGCACCAGAGATTAATCTCGACGGCACTCGCTAGGAAATGTATAAGTAGCCTACATAATCAAATTCACAAATATTACACCATTTAAACATTACTAAAATACATACTGAGTTACTAAAACAATCTTTGTTATAGAATATACTTGTTTGTTCACAGTTTGAACGTTCTTGTTTCCATTTGTTTAGTTTCAAGATCTGAGGTGAATTATCATTGTTGCTTTTAGTACGACTACGTTACAAAACTGTGAGCATTAAATTATATTCAGTTACACGCTTTTAACATTAAATAAAGCACATAAACACTACCTGAGATTATCATTGCCATGTTTTGTGTTGTTGTTCCAGCCGCGACGTCGCAGAAATAGAAACCGTTTCTAAAATAGAATCATCGCGTGTCGCCGTCGCGGCTGGTTAGGACAAAAACACGAATTAACATGGAAAAGACGCCTTTTATCGCGTGTCGCGGCGTCGCGTCGCGTGTAGTTAGGGTAAGGACACACCAAACCGACGGCAAATAACTAGCGCTGATGAAAGCCGACCGTGTTCAGGCAAAAAAAGCTGTGCTTGTACACTCTGAACGGACTACAGCCGACTGTCAGCTTGCAAACGCCTATTGCTTCATAGATATTCGTCTATATTCGTCATTCAGAAAGGCTGCAGATACACAAACCATAAACAAAGTAGCGCCTGCTTACCGTTTTGAATAACAATCATGCTGATCACTTTATTCCACTTTGCTCATGTTAATATTAAAATATTCACACTCAGGTAAGATGATGTAAAATTAGAACAGCCTTCTGTCTGTACTGTCTTGACTTGAACCTTTCACTCTTCTATTGACTGTAAGTCTTTAGCAATTGTTAATGAAACAAGCAGCAACCCTGTCTTTGTATTCTGTTTGTTTGCTGCTTTCTTTTTGTATTGTATTGCATTTGAAGATAGATAGATAGATTGATTGATTTTACCCATTGAATGCATTTAAGAATGTTTACATAATATAAAAATAAACCATTTTCAATGAGTATATATTGTCCTTGATTTATTTGCTACCAAGTATATGCTATAATTTTATAGAAATTTCTGCATACGGATTGTCCGTGAAAGTACAGTAAATGTACTGTAAATCTACAGAATTTTCCATTTTAGAGTTGAAGGAAATGTCCGTAACTATAACAGAAAATGTACTGGTAATTTTTTTTTACAGTGTGGTTGTGAGGGAAAGATCACCTTGTTCAGCTTCCCAAATAACCCAGCGTTAAGGAAACATTGGATGCAGTTTGTTTTTCTGGAGCAGAAACGGAGTTCTGCAAGTGTGTGTGTTTGTTTGTGTGTGAAACCGCAGGCGGTGAGTGAAACTGCATCAAATGTGTGTGTTTTGTTGGCAATCGGCGCGTAAGTGCATATAATGTGAACAACACCAACGTATAGTGAATAGAAAGTTATCCAGGGATAATGCCATGAATGTATTGTGTGCGTGTGTTTGTCATAGATGTGTGTGTGTTTGTCATAGGTGTGTGTGTGTGACTCTTTAGCTCCGTCCACTGCACGCCTCCACGAGCTCGGCTGTTTTCGGAAAGAATCGGTACAGCGTATCTGTCTTTTATAAATCTAATAAAACTAAAGACTTTTTTGAGATATGAAGGATGCAATGCTACTCTGTGGGTACTCAAGATTAACATGAGATCGGCTGAAACTGCGTGTGTTACCCTTTAACGATAACTTATAAACTGAGCTACGGGGTTGTTTATCGATGGTATTTGCTTCTGTTGAATCCGTCAGCTCACATTATTTCAACTTCGTTTTTAAATAACTGTGTGTAACAGCAGAATTTGTGGCAAAAACTACATTACCCATGATGCTGTACAGAAAATTCCACCAATCAGAGAGTCGAAACAAGCAAAACATGCCAAAATATCTCTTTAGCTCCGCCCACTCCCATGAAGCACTGCGAATAACGTAATTGTTTTATTGTTTTATATATATATATAATCAATATTTCACCTACAGTAGGGGGCGTGTCCACTAATGGTGGGGGGAGGAGAGAGAGTGAGCCAATCAACAGTTGGGGCCGTGTCCACTTATGATGGGGATGAGAGAGAGTGTGAGCCAATCAGCAATCAGGGGTGTGTCCAGTCATGATGGGGGAGGAGAGAGAGTGAGCAATCAGCAGTAGGGGGCGTGTCCACTCATGATGGGAATGAGCGAGAGTGTGAGCCAATCAGCAATCAGGGGTGTGTCCTGTCATGATGGGGGAGGAGAGAGAGTGAGCAATCAGCAGTAGGGGGCGTGTCCACTCATGATGGGAATGAGCGAGAGTGTGAGCCAATCAGCAATCAGGGGTGTGTCCTGTCATGATGGGGGAGGAGAGAGAGTGAGCAATCAGCAGTAGGGGGCGTGTCCACTCATGATGGGAATGAGCGAGAGTGTGAGCCAATCAGCAATCAGGGGTGTGTCCAGTCATGATGGGGGAGGAGAGAGAGTGAGCAATCAGCAATAAGGGGCGTGTCCACTCATGATGGGGATGAGCAAGAGTGTGAGCCAATCAGCAATCCGGGGTGTGTCCAGTCAGGATGGGGGAGGAGAGAGAGTGAGCAATCAGCAATAGGGGGCGTGTCCACTCATGATAGGGATGAGAGAGAGTGTGAGCCAATCAGCAATCATAATCAGCAATCTCTTTTTCATATGCCTCAGTAGGTTCCTGGAGTCTCTGAAACTCCTCCCACATGTAGCGCAATCGAAAGGTTTCTCTCCAGTATGGATTCTTTTGTGCGTCTTCATGCCGTCTAACCGACTGAAGCTCTTCCCACATTGAGCGCACTGGTGCGGTTTCTCTCCAGCATGAATCCTCTGGTGCTGATGTAAGTTTCCAGGCGTGGTAAAGATCTTCCCGCACTCGGCATACGATCTCACGCCGATGTGTATTTTCCGGTGCTCTTCGAAATAGCACAGCTGTGAAAAAGTCTTCGAACAAAAAGAGCACATGTACGTCTTCTCGTCTTCGTGAATAAACATTTCCTTTGCAATAGGCTTGTTATCACATCGATTGCATTTAAAAGGCCTTGATCCAGAATGATATCCGAGATGATCTTCGAAAGTCTTCGGCCATGTGAAAGTCGTCCCACATTGATGGCACGAGTAAGGTTTCTCTTCACAGTGAATTCTCAGGTGACTCGTAAGGTGGACAAACGCAAGGGGTTTTCCCGTTATGAATCCTTAAGTGACACCTAAGATGGCCTTGGCGTTTGAAACGCTTTCCACACTGCGAGCAAATGTATGGTTTCTCTCTGGAGTGAATCCGTGTGTGCTCATGAAGGCTTCCTTTCTGAACAAAACTCTTTCCGCAGAGTACACACTTATGGGGCTTCTCGCCGGTGTGAGTTCTTAAGTGCACTTTGAGGTTTCCTTTACGCGTGAAGCTCTTTCCACACCGAGTGCAAGGCTCTCCGGAGTGAAATCGCATGTGGTTCTTGAGGTCTGATTTGTGAATGAACCTCTTTCCGCACTGCTGGCATGAGTTTGGTCTCTCTCCGGTGTGAATTCTCAAGTGCACACTGAGATCTCCTGCACTTGTGAATCTCTTTCCACACCGAGAGCAGATCAAAGAATCAGCATCTGAGCAACTAGAAGATCCTTCTTCCTTCTTAATGGCATCTTGCGGTTTCTCCTCCACTTCATTCAGTTCTTGACTTTCCTTTTTCAACTCCATCAAGTCTGAAAACAACATGGTAAACTGTCACAAATCAGGGACAAATGTGAAACAAGAATTAGAAGTGAATGGCAATTTAATGAGAGGAACAGGAACAAGAGAAGAAAATTCCTTCTGAGATGATATAAATAAAAACACGTTTAGATTTTTACATTTAGGTAGATTTTCCAGAAAAATACTATCAAGGTATTATAATAGGTTATTTAATATATTCGCTAACACTTTACAATAAGGTTTCATTTTTTAATATTATTTAACATGAACTAACAATACTTCTACAGAATTTATTAATGGTAATTTCCACCTTTACTAATACATTATTAAAATCCAAAGTGGTATTTGTTAACATTTGTTAATGCACTGTTAGCAAACTAGATTTTTACTAAATAATAATTTAGTAAAGATGTTTTTTTTGTTTTATTTTATATTGCTCTTTTTCAGTTCATGTTAGCTAATGCATTAACTAGTGTTGTTAGCAAATGAGACCGTAATAGCCTAATTCGAGAAGACACAAATTCTAGTAAATTCTTCTCAAAAGAATATTTACATAATTATTCAACACAACTGCTCTCGTTTATAATCATAAAGAAAACAACTTCTGAGGTTTTAAAATTGTGTTTAAATTTTTTCGAAATAATATGATAAGGTATTATATTTATAATAGGTCATATAATATCGTTCATAACACATAATATCAGAAATTAATCATGATATTATCAGATTTCTGAACACTGACACTGAGTATTTTACAGCGTTCGCTTCAAAACAGTGGGAAATGAACAACAAAATTATTAAAACAACAAAAACAAACAAACAAGTAAATAACATAAAAAAAAGACATGAAACACTCACCATCTGTTAAAACTGTAAATTCTTCTTTCTTTCTTCAGTGTTTTTGTTACGGCGGGATGAAGAACTGCATAGCGCCATCTGCTGTGCTGGATTGAGAAAACAAGCAACCGCGCATGCGCAGCAAAACTGCATGCGTCTGACAGGACAAGTTGTCGTTCAAAATCTAAGGTAAGACACTTTTCCTCACAGCAAATTATATTAACCATTTTTAAGTAACATGACAGTGACATACTCGGCGAGAATATCGTTTAACAGCAGATATTCTGATAAAACGACAGCGCGGTTTTCCGCGACGCCTTTTTTCAGACGTCTGACAGGTTTTTCTGAGGTTAATGATTTTTAAAATTTCATCAAAATAACATAACGACAGTGACATTCGGAGAGAATATCGTTTGGATTTCTGACAAGAAAGCGCGGTTTTCTGTGGCGCCTTTTTCAGTAACGGTTTTTCTGAGGTGTAAACTAATGACTTTTAAAAATTAATCAAAATAACTTATAAATAACGACCGTGGCATTTAGAGAAAATATCGTTTGACAGCGGGTATTCTGACAAGAAAGCGCGGTTTTCTGTGGCGCCTTTTTTCAGTAACGGTTTTTCTGAGGTGTAAACTAATGACTTTTAAAAAATTCAGCAAAATAACTTAAATAACGACCGTGGCATTGACAGCGGATATTCTAGCAAAAAAAAGGGCGGTTTTCTGTGGCGCCATTTTCAGCGCTTTTTAGAGTTTATTAAATCGTATTAACGACTTAAAAGTTAATAACATGACACTGATATATTCTGAGACGTGTCATAAGCCCATTTTTAGGTGCTTTCAAATAAAGTTTCTATAATGTTCACCATAAATATCATATAAACCTGTGAATACAGACCTTGAGCGCTGAGGTTCTGTAGGAAACACAAGTCACGTGTTCAACAGCCAAATTCCCGATGAATAACTTCACCTCCACTAATTATGGCAGGAGATCCGCCAATCAGAACATTTGCTTTTGCAAAACATTCGAGTCAGTCTCCTTAAACTCTCAAAATACTTGTAGGCTATATATGCATATTTACCGTATTACAGTCCATGACTAGAAATCAACATTTTTATATGATACCATTGTTTTTTATTAGATTACATAGTTTGTAATATTTCATGGGATGCATAATTTATTGCAGCATGCAAGAAATTATGATGCACACATCTTTCACCTGTTTTTTAGGATTTTTAATGGAAACCAAAGGTATAAAGTTCGTACCGTATAGATATTGTAAAATGAAATTTACTTTCAAGCACTACTTTTTTGGTTTTCAATTTCAAGGACTACAATCCGTGATCTCACTTATCAAACAATACCTTTATTATCTTTCAAATTCTAAAAAAGGTAAATAGATAAAATGGTACAAATAAAGTGCAGACCAATGGAGGACAAAACCTGCAAAAACAATAAATAAATGAATATGCAAATAAATAAACCCACAAAATTCGACATAAATAAATAAATGTGCAAATTAGCATGTTGAGCCAAGGAAAAATAAATACGGAGCTACGTTCAAAAATGAATAAACGGTTAAAAGGAAAAAATTCAACTTTCAGTTTAGCATTTCCTTTAAGTTATTTCCCTTCGCATTTATTTTATTTATTCAATTATTTATCTCCTCGCACATTTATTTATTTATGCAGGAATATGTGGATTTATGTATTTATTTGCACATTTATTTATCCATGTAGAAATTTGTGTTTATTTATTTATTTGCATATATATTTATTTATTGTTTTTGCAGGTTTCGTCCTCCATACAGCACATGATGCAAAGTGTTCAGTGATTGTGGCAACTTTAATTATGCACTGTAAAAAATTATATGATCAATAAGTTATGACAACATATGTTTTTACATTGTTTTAACTCATCAAAATAAGTTAAGCAATTTTCAACTTTTTTCTTAAGTTATACAAGATACAACTCATTTTTTAAAGTCAGTTTATGTAATTTAAGTTAAAATGACTTAAACATCCAAGTTGATTGTACTTAAAATTTTCAGGCTGCAACTTCTTTTTAAAGTGTGGGAACATTAACAATAGGAACAGCCAATCGAAAGACTTCTTATACTATAAACTTCTTATACGATTCTTATTAAAAATATGTAATGAAGAAAACAAAGCATTTCATTATAAATAATTACACTGACTTTGTTTTTTTTTACTCAAATTACAGGTATAAGTTGTCCAAAATACAACTATTTAATAATATATATTAAATACAAAGTTTATAGTGGCTATTATTGTTCAATAAATAATATTTGATATTATAATGTTGGTGTACTTAGTATAGAGAAACGGTCTGATGGGGGTTTGTCATCGACTTCAGTGCAGTTACACCAAGAGACTGACTTTAGTAGAACATTCATTATAAAACTGAGGCTAAATTCACCAAAACTGGACAATAGAAGATTTATCTTATCTTTATTTATATTATTTGATTTGTTTGTGCAGTGCTATAATAACACTTGTATTTGTACTGGAACATAAGAACTAAGATTATTCAATAAACTCTTTTTATTATCATCACTTCTGCTCTTCTCTGGCTTTCTCAGTCAAACGCTCAGGCTGATAGAAGACCGATATCTTCATGCGTCCAGGGTCGGATCTGATATTTCTGACGTGGAGATCCATCCGATCCAACGGTAACATACATTCTTCAATCTGACATATCTCCAAGGTAGCTGAACTCTTTCTCTTCTGTCTGAATGTTTTATTGATAGACAGTCTTACAGGTTATGCATCAGTATATACAGCTGTTTATTTGTGATTTTTTTTTTCCAAAACATCTAATTTACTACATACAATGCACAAAATAAATGTGTAATGGACATTCAAGGGAAAAGAGAGACCAACATATATGAGACGGTACAGACCAAATGCAGGTGTACACCAACTGAATGAGACGACGCAAATTATACAATATTGTCTTGAGCTTTTCGTGTGTTTTTAGTATGCGAGGTGTGTTTTTGTGATTTGGAAAAGTCATGATGGGGTCTTGGAGATCCAAACTGTGATCCACCACCGACGAGGTGCCTTTTTGCGTTCAAGATTTCACTTCAAACCGTTCGAGTGTTGGGAAACCTTTGTTCAATGCTTTTCATTCTGGGTTCCATAATAGACTATTTTAGGAATAGTTCATCCAAATCAGTTATATTTACTCACCCTCTGGTTTCTGCCATGCATTAATTTAGTTTTCCCAATAAACACAACGGGAGATGTGAGGAGCTTCTGTTTTCCACACACAGAAAGTCGACAGCGATTGATGTGCCAAATACCAAAAAGGACAAACAAAAGAAGCACATAAGTATCATATCATAAATGCAGTTCACTCAGAGCCGTAACCGCCTTAGGCATTGAGAGGGACAAGTCCCCCCAAGAATTGGAAATGGCCAAATTGTCCACCCCCCAATATTTGATATTTCTTAATGCTGCTCTCCATTGCGCACCGCTCCGTTTGCTGTTAGGATGGCAGACAGATTAATAAGTTACATTTTTATCTTTTTGTTCTGCCTCAGCGGTCTAATAACAGCACTCGTCAATGTCAAAATCATGGCCAATCAGATCAAAGAAGGCGGGGCTTAACGGTCACTGAAGACGAGTGTGAATTCAACCGCGACGTTTTTACAGTGAAAGAGTGTGTGCGCGCTAGATATAAGTAGCTAAACATTTAATATTCGACAACTGTTTTACGATGGATGGGTTTAACAACCCACACAAACAAGAGTGATTGGGCGTCATTCGTGAAACACGAGCAGAACGAATGTGTGTGTAAATCGTTCGTAAAGCCGAATTCACGAAAATGTTCGTATTTGTTAGTTGGTACAAAAGAAATGTACACCTGCTCCCTAGCACGTGTAAATGCTGCGTAAAACGTTCTGTGTTCTAATTTAGGCAAACTGATGACATTGCATTTTGATGAACTATGTACCATAATAATACTTCACGAGATCATTTGCCCTGTCTTTTTTTTTTACTGTTCAACTTTGGGTTAATATTCAGTGTTCAGCCGTCCAATCACAGTGGAGGAGGGGCGGGACAAATACTACACCGACCAATCATCCCACTTGTACACCGACTGAACAACAATGGAGAAGTTAATAATGCTTTTACGATAATTAAATATTTTTTGCTAGGCATATGGCCAATTAGTCTCTTTAGCATTTATGCAAAATACTGGAGCCAAACCTGAGAAAGAAGTCCAGAAGATTCCACAGCGTTCCTGGACACGCCATTTGCAGTTGCAACTCAGGGGCGGGGATTATGCTAATTATGAACGAGCGTGCACGCGCGCCCTATTTACGAATGTTTGGAATTTATTAATATACACACGTTTAACTACTGCGTTTGTGAATCTGGAGGAGAGTTTTCGTAAAGGTCCATTTTAAGCGCAAATTACTCAGAATTTGCTCGTATATTTGCGAAAGTTTCATGAATGAGACCCACTGTGTGCATATTTTTAAAAATAGTATTTGCAAAGAGTTTAAATGGATTACTTCACAACTATATAGGCTATAATTAGACCTAAAACAACTTTTACCATTCTTATTTCTTCTTTATTCCCTTAAATCCCTTTTAATCCTTTAATTATTCAATTTATTTAAATAAAAAGACCAAGCCCCCGCAAAAAAACAACAAAACAAAACAACTTTGGTCCCCCCAATGTTCAAGGCATGGTTACGGCCTTGAGTTGACTCGTGCACTATATTTGGCAGGATTAATCACCACCTACTTTCCTTGTATGGAAAGCTCTAAAACATCCCATTTTGTGTTTCACAGAAGAAAGTTTGGCGAGTAAATGAAGAGAAAACCAGAGCGAGCCAGTGTCAGTGGTGAATACACCTCAGACAGACGAGTACCGCATGATAAAAGTGCTGCTTTTCCAACCAGCTCATCCCAAATTACATGAATTATCTTTCATTCCTTAAACACCTGCAACCAAGCAATGAACCAATTAAATCAGTGATATGAAATTAAACTTGTAGCAAATTACAATTATATACTATTTCTTCAATCTTGGTAGAAAATGCCATAATTTTACCAAACAAAACTGCATATGTAACAATCATGCCTTTGAGTGAAAGTTAAATGGAAAGTAAGGCACCTGATTCCAGGAGCGTTCTCTCGGACCGTCTGTCTGTGTTTGGATCACCAAGAAACCATCCAGATTTTCCTGTCATTTTGGTTTGGATCAATTCTGAGAGCCGAGAATCACAGTCAGACTGAACAGATTCACTCAAAACGGTTCATGAGCGCAAACGCTTCCAGCTACACAAACTCAATTTAATGAGCCGTTGAGTTTTCGGTATATTTTGGCTGTTATAGCAGAGGTAAAGTCTTCTTTCAGTTCAGATCTACGGTCATATTGGAACAACTGTTTGAAGATTCAAGTTAAAGTTGCTGACATAGCTAGCTAGCTGAATAACACACGAATTACATACATTTGAAGGAAACTATCGTCTACTTTAGTACTGATGTTTTTTTTAACTGTCACTGTCCCACTAGGGGGACGCTTATCACATATTTTAGTGATCATCATAAATTGGGTATCATTCGAAAGCTTATAAACTCAATTTTTGTGTTACCATGGAAACGGTACTCAAATTCTTCTAGCAGGCTCCTCCCCTAGTGGGCGGCATCAGGTTTCATATTACAAAATGCATTTATACTTAAAAAAAAAATTCTAATCTTGACAAAACGCAGTCTCAAGGCTCCATATTTGGCGACTGTTTTGTGATGGAAGTGATATTTGGACATGCAGCAAAAAAATTCAATGAAATGTGGGTCTGGTGGCTATTTTTGGTACAGCGCCCTAAACAAAATCTCATAGGAACTTCAGTTTTTGTGGTATCAACTTCAAATTTGGAACATAACTTGGTTAGACATATGGCTTTGATTTTATGGTAATTTTAGAGTAAAAATTATTTTGTAAAATATATATTTTATATAAAATTCATTTACAGTAAATTTAAACTTCCATGCTTTAATTTTTTTAATCTGCTGAGTGTCTTTAAAACAAGCCCAAACTTAGGTCTATATTCCAAAGCATTCTTGAATTACAGCCATTAAGTTTGGATTTCATGTCTATTCTCAAAAAGGGGGGTGACAGTTAAGGGGTTAAAGTCTCCATCAATTCCAGATCGACCATTCTTCTTTATGGAATATTTGCAGTGTTTATTATAAACAAATTATGCGTGCACGTCTTTATTTTTTTGTAAATTAATGTGCATCGTAATCTTTAATCAAAATAACTTCCCCTTCCGTTGCAAACGACAACGATCCAATCAATTTCCAATTCTCCCACCCTACATTTTTTCTCGCTCAAGAAGCCATTCCACTTTGATATACGTCACAATAGGGCAGGAAAGATCGCAACTTCAGTTTCATGCCGACCCAGTAACACAAAAACTAACCCGTGCTATTTAACGCAACCACATGCTTGCAAAGTGTTGCATACTTCAGTAAAGTATGCTTCTGGCCTGAGAATCACACATCAACCCTTCATTTCCAAATTCGACGTGTTCAGTCTGACTATGAGTGTCAATCTTGTGAATGAACGCTGGGCAGTTGAAACTACACTGACGCGCTCCCAAAATAAGGCTTTGGGGTGTAGGCACACAGAGGTCTTTAACTGAGCTAGCATGGAGAATCCGGTTTTACTAGCGTCAAAACACTGAGAAGAAACCTCCATCACTGATACAACACTGAATAAGGTACTAAGTATTTCTGTCTGTAAAGTAAATGCTGGTGGCAAATCTGTGTGTGTGTGTGTGTGTGTGTGTGTGTAGTATAGGAGGAAATGGATGGTGAAATGGCAGAAATGAACAGTGAAGGTTTAGTTGATAGAAGGAGTTTAGATGAGCCGATAGAGAGCCCTGTATACACCTGGTATTAAGAAGCATTTTGGTCAATTGGATCACAAGTGGACGACGCTAAATACAGGTGTAAACGGGGTCTAAAACGCTTCGAGCTTGTCCACTTTCGACCACTTCCAGAGGTAGTGAAAACGCATTTGACCGGATTGCTTTCGTAGTGTAAACGCTCATGTGGTCAAATGCATTAGAACAGGCCCTAAAAGACCCTTTACTCTCCGCCTACTGACCTAATGTAAACATTATGGGAAGCGTGCTAGCCAGACGGGATTTAAACTTTGTCGGCTGAAGACCAACGTTTTGTTTGAAGATGAAAAACGTACCAAGCACAAATTTTCATGATCTTGGGGCTGTCAGAGCAGAAACGAAAGCTGCTGCTCTCTGCATGTTTATCCGCCGTCTCAGGGCCCAAGATATGAACGCGACCGAATTTATCGATCTTTGGTCTGAAGCTCATGGCGCAGGTGCTCTTAGGGCGTGTCCAAATCCACTTTTGCTAGTTTAACAACGAAAAAAAACGGTCTGTGTGCCCGGCGCATGGTCCAAAAGGGTTGTCCCTCGTCTCTTAATGAGTCATGGGTGTGTTTTGGGCGTAACGTGCAATAAACCAATCAGAGTCTCATCTCCCTTTCCCTTTAAAAGCCAGTTGTGCTCGCACCATGATGGATTCACTATTTACATGCGAGCGGAAAGACTGAACGCTTCTCCAGAGAGACTGGTCAATGGTGCAGTCGTTTTCATTTCCTCAAAATAGCAACGCGCCAACAATGCGCCTGAACACACCTGGTTTTCAGACCAGCACGCCCATGGGTGAACAGATGGCACCAGTGCATTTGCTATGCAACAAACACTTGCGTCACGCCTGATGTCGCATTGCGCCGGATGTATGATAGGGCCCCTAAACTGCGCAAGCTTATTTCATCCATTAGATCGAAAGATCTGAAAAAGCCCATACATTTACCCGCCCATAGACCCTCCCCTTGAAGAAATCAGGACAGAAGTGGTCAAAAGTGGACAAAAGAGATGCCTGGTGTAAACGGGAATGTGTCTCCCTCGTCTACTTGTGATCCGATCGACCAAAACATCTTAATACCAGGTGTAAACGGCCTGAGAGAGCGAGAAAGGGGCGTGTCCAGATGGATGGCCCTCCTCAGAGGCGGGACCTTCAATGAAACCAGATTTAACCGGCCTTGTTAACATCGCAATGGGAAGCAATGTTCGGAGCGTGTCCATTCAAATAGAATGGAATTAATAATAGCATTACTTCTTATTTAACTATAATTATGATTTTACTATTATAATTAACATCATTAACAATAATAAAAGCATTTATTATAATAGTTATTATTATATGACGTTATAAGGGAAGTCAGGTATGCTTCATGCCACCCTTGATTGATGGTTAAAAAAAATCCGGACAGAGCGCTGGGACAAAGAGATGGAGAGAAGTAGGAAAGAAGAGAGCAAATAGAGCAGAAAGAGGGCGTTTCTGCTATTAGCTGGAATACAGATGAGAACTTCAATGCACATGCAAAGCCTGGTCATGTAGATATACACAGTTTTCCAAGAGACAATACTTGAAACTAGCTTATTTATGATACTTTGGGATTAGCTAGCTTGGTTGTCAATGCTTTGACATTCTGCACGAGAAAGAGTGAATACTGACACATACTAGCGGTCAGGCTAGCGGGAGTCGCCAAAAACTCCAAAAAAAAACGCCCAAACGAAACGCGTCTTAGGGCGGTGCAAGAACTTACGGTGCTAACTGGGAGGTTCGTATTTACGAGTCTGAAAGTCGTAATTACAATGGACGTAATTAAAGCGCCGTTTAAGCTGCAAGCTTATGGAGACGTCTTGAGGTAAACAGTCCAGCATTTGAGTCAGAGAGGAATAAATAAGTAAAGGATTTAGTGTTTCTAACAAAAAACCCTCTAAAAAATGTGTGGATGAAGGAGAGAGGTAGTTCATTTTGGTTAAAAACGGCACCTGGTGGTTTGTGTTTTCCTTAAACAATCAGCATTCAGACAGTCATCAACGATTCGTTCGCCCGCGTTCCTTCAGCTAGACTCAAGAAACCAGAGTTTCTCAAGGGGGGGGGGGGGAGAAGTGCATGATGGGATTTCTTCAGACTAGCTGTGTGGCACCAGACCAACCGAGAGCTTTACGAACAACTGGAGTTGGCCGGTTGCCTTCAATTCAGCCGAGAGCATCAACAGAGATGCAAAGACTGATCCAAAGTGCATAGAGATGTTCTCCTGCTCCTCTAAAACAACTTCCCCCTCGTGAAAATACTGATGAAGGGACACTGGGGCGGACAGAAACCTCCATTCTTCCCATTCAGACGTCCATCCGTTGACACCCAATGAAACAAACCCAAAACTGAGGTGATGAGGGCAAAGCCTCCTGCTGAATCCAGAGCGGGACAGAGACGTTGTCGACTTATTTCCCTTGTTGATCGGATGCATGTGATCCAGTTGCGTTTGAGGCTATGGAGGCAGAGACGGTCTTGATCTGTGGGTGAAAAGGGGCATTCGCAGTTGCAAAAACACATCTTTAGCTAATAAAACCAGTAGAATCCAACCGAAGCTTATCGTAACTGGTATATACACGCATCTGCAATCCAGTCTCTCGTCCACGAGCCGGTTTCGCCCAGAGGAGCCCCTCTTCCCGTTTCACCCGCAGTAATGTTAAAGCTTCGACGAGTCCTTTGAATGGACTGTCACCTGTGTGTCAGTTTGGCTGGTTTGAGGCAGCGGTTTGCAGAAATAAAAATAGTCCAGTTTGAAGTCTCAAAATCTGTACAAAACTAAGCCATGATATTCATTATATTCGATGTGGAATTCGCACCTAAAAAGCATCAGGAATATATATACGGTCGTAAAAGCTTATTATGTCATCTGAGAGAGAAAGACACCAAAACATATACGAAAATAGCAGATTTGCATAATTCTCCAGAGCTTCTTTGCAGCTGATTAACTGTATTAGCCTATCCGTTTCATTAGACATATGTACAGAAACAACATGAGTGGTATTTACAGCTCATGACCACAAGAGATCAGCGCAGAACCTGTTGGAATGGGACGCTTTTATGACAAGCGTGAATCGTTCATAACGAATTCAACGCGTTGAGCTAAAACGAATGGGGGACATTCTATGTAAACTGGTGCGTTTGTGCAACCCAGTTTTCCGAACTATTTGAGTATGTAATTGTGGAACGATGTACATAAATCGTCCAAATTCTGAGTAAAACGGGTTAATCTACATGACACGTATGGGACAATTTACACACAAAAATGCTTCGACAGACAATTCTGCTTGGGTTTCATGAACGAGACCCAACATAAAAAACAAACGTTGATCAAACAGCGATATCCGCTTTCAAAAAGCATGATATTCTGCGTATTAAAATCCAGCACTTTAGTGACAGACTACTACAAACAGGTTTAACATGACGTCCAGATCTGTTCTCAGGGTGAAGTAAGGCCTCGTCTTGGACTAAATCACTACATCTCCACTGAAGAGCCAGATAATGTGAGGTCGAAGCAGCCGGATGGCCTTGTTATGAATGATAAATAATGTCGAGCAGCAATCGGGGCTGATCTCTGGGGCCGGTTCCTGCGTTTCGTCTCTCTTGTGGTCAAGTTCCTATCTATACAGACATCAGACCAACAGGTCAGGCCCCCTCCTCTCGTTTAAAAGTGTGTGTGTGTGTGGTATGTCTCCAATTGATTTGCCCTCAACAGGCATGCATACTACTGACAGATCTATATTTTAGCCAAGCCAACTGGCCAAAATGTTTACAATATTTCAGCCAATAAATCTGCTCACAACTGTGAGTCAAAGTGGCCACCGTCCCAAAACCTAGTGCCTAGAACTTTAAAAGTGACACAATGCTGGCTTGTTTCAACCCAAATTTGGGTCAAATATAGACAAACCCAACAGTTTTTAAAAATTTAACCCAACAGTTGCGTTTGTCCATGTTTGACCCAAATTTGGGTTGAAACAACCCAGCGTTTTTAGAGTGTAGGCAGTAACCCGTACAAATAGCTTTTGGCCTGACTTGCAATGGATTAAAACAGAACTGGACATTGGTATGTTGCTAATCAATGTCATGCTGAAGGAATTATAAGTATATTTATAATTTAAAAAAAAAAATTCTCTTGCATGTAGAAACATCTTATGTGGCGTTTAACACACTACATGTTTTAGTTTATGAAAATCTTCTTTCACAATGTGTTTGAAATGCCACAATGTCTAGGATGGTTTTTCCCACCATTGCATTATGCGATTGCATTCTTTAGATTTGGGACGCATAATGTAATGCCGCCTACTTAGGGCGCTCGCTAGGTTTTGGAACAGAGCCGTTGTGAATTTGAATGTAATTTCGTCACACAAACACACTCATCTATGCACATGAACTAGGAGAGCCTGCTAATCCTATTACAACAGAGGATCACCTGGCTAAACCTTTTCATTTAATACAATCCATCTCTCTCTCTCTCTCTCTCTCTCTCTTTTAAATATAAATATTAGTGTATATGCATGGTTCTATTCATACATTATTAATACATTCCGTTCGGAATTCCCTGTAGCATAAAAGCGGGAATTCCGCAACATTATCCAGACCTATGCACCACCCTCACTCACACACACACACACACACACACACACATATATAGATCTATCTTCAGCCCCCCGTAGCATGAACTGTGACGCTCTCAGTGCAGAAGCGATGAGCTCCCGCTCGCGGCCGCCTCAGGGCGTGGCCGGGGCTCCGGAGCGTTCCGGGGGGCTCTCGGATGCTAGGACACCTCGCTGCCGAACACCTCCAGCACCAGCGGCGTGAGCTGCATGCTGTGCTCCGGCTGGAAGGACAGCGAGCGGTACTGCTTGGAGTGCTCCTCGTTCAGGCTGCGCAGGTCGGCCAGTTTCTGGATCATCTTGGCGTACAGGAGCCGTCCACCGGGGTGATTGATCCGGATGTAAGCCTGCAGGACGTCGCACAGGCGGTCCTGCAGAGCTTCAATCCGCCCGTGGTCCTGAACGCCCGGACGATCTACAGGAGAAGAGAGTACAGCAGATGCTTTAAATCACAGCCACATGCCATTCACTATGACCTGAAAAGCAAAACAAGAGGTCCAAAGTTCAACTAGTGCTAAACATACCAATTTTGGTACCATAGCAAAACTATGGAACTATTTTACTAGTCACTAGCTTGTGCTCGAAAAAGAGCCCCGCCCAACGCCAGGGTCCTGGTGCGCATTCTTGTTTTTAATATTTATAACGGATATAGGATATATACAAGCAAGAGTGTGGTTTTCCCGAATATCAGCATGTTTTCAAATGTCGATTTTATTGCAAATATTGATTTTACAAAAATAGGGTTTCTGCAGGTTTTGTGAAGGTAAATTTAAAGGGTTAGTTCACCCATAAATCAAATTTGATTCCTCTCCCTCATGTCAAACCCGTAAGACCTTCGTTCATCTTCAGAACACAAATGAAGATATTTCTGATGAAATCCGAGAGCTCTCGACCCCTCCATAGACAGCAGTTTAATGAACACAAGGTCCAGAAAGGCAGTAAAGACATCGCTAAAATAGTCCATGTGACTCCAGTGGTTCAACCTTAAAGGGATACTTCACTGCTGGAAAGATGAATGTGTATTTAAATTGGGTCATTTGTGTAGTAGAAATGTGAAATTATTTTAGAAGTTGGTGCCTTCTAGACTGAGAAAACCCAGAAAATGTATTTTTGGCTCATGTGGATGAAAGACAACAACTCCCAGAATGCACTTGCTTCCCTGCCCTACGAGGCCACTCCCAAGCCACGCCTACCGGTGACATCACTTGCCCACCGCGGCACCGCCCCCACCGTCGTTTTCATTTTTATAGTAATAAAATCATTTAGTTCAGTTAGAGAACAGACACTACAATTAAAAACTGAACGTGTCTGCTCAATACAGCGTGAGCCGAGTGAGTGTCGCGGCACAAACGCAGTCAGATCTCATTCATCACGAGAGCGAGGAGATGATTGACAAGATGATCGCGGAAGATTTGGCTTCAAAGCGAAATGTAAAAGCGCTTAAGTGAGTTTGTCATTATAATGTTTTGTTGTTGTGTTTTTCATTAAGAATAATAGGCTAATGAACCCACAATTCAAGCAACCCGCCCCTGAATTGGCGCTAATTCTAAACCGAAACTAAAATGAACACGACCGCACGGGCATTCATTCACGACCGCACGGGCATTCATTCACGGCCGCACGGGCATTCATTCACGACCGCGGGCATTCATTCACGGCCAGTTGGCACGTTTTCAGTTCATGCCTTATGGAAGATTAACTTTCATAGGAATTCATTGAAAACACTCGCTGTATATCTAAGATATCCGCCAATGAGTTCATAAAAATCAACTTAATTCAGATGTAAGTAATTTTCATATACAATGACATATTTGTTCTTGTTTTAAGCACAAACTCACTTAATTTTGTTCAATTTCTCAGAAAACAAGACTTAATTTCTTCATTTTGCATGTCATTAAATGTATCCTGATTTAAGGATGTTTAGATGTGTGTACTGGAAAACAAAAATCCTAGATAAGTGTTTTTTGCAGTTCATGCGATTTAATTTTGCAATTAAATATGAAATGTGTTTTATTTAATTTATTTTTTGCTTTATAGTTTATTCTGTTTTAATTTTTCTGGGCTTTAATGGTTAAATTAAATGTTATTAATCAAAAAGCATGTCTAATTGATATCATGAAACAGCGATTTAACATTTTTAATGCCCTATAAAATACATTTTATTTTACTTTTATTCCATTTTTATGAATGGATTCTGCGGTTCTGTCCATGTTTTCTGCATCACAGAAATCATAGGGTCCATATTTAATGCCATGATAATGAATTTAAGACATTTTTAAGGCCTTAAATTGTAGAAGGTCAAATTAAGACTTTAAGACCCGCAGAAACCCTGATTAAATAAAAAAACATTATCGAACTAAAATATAGTACAATCGTTTCATTGAAATAAAAAAGTTGTAATTTTTGACCGCCACGTGAGCAGCGCCAGAGGCGTTTTTTAGAGTAAGGGTAGCGAAGCTCGGGTACAAAACCCAGCGCTGTTAAAAGAAAGCAAAATGCTCACACACACACCTGGTGACAGCAGGCAGATGGCCATCAGCAGCACATGCTCCTCTTCATGCATGTTCAGCTTCTTCAGACCCACTTGAAACTTGACCAGCGGCTCCAGCAGCTCCACAGTGTGACCCGCTGCACACACACACACACACACACACACAGGAGAGAGCGTTTGCCTACGCGTCCATGTCTGTGTGTGTGAGTGCGCAAGTGTGTGTGTGTGTGTGTGTGTGTGTGTGTCTTACCCTTGGTGACGTCATTGATGCAGTATTTGAAGTCTGGTCCTCCACAGCTCCAGCTCATGTCCTCCAGACTGAACGACTGGTTCGACCTCAACATGATGATCTCAATGGCGCTGGACTTGAGCAGAGCGATCTGATCTTCTGCCGTCAGGTCCCTGAGACACAAAATTAGAAGTGTTGCCTTGGCAATATGAACATCTCATAAAGAAACCTATAAAACGAGACCTTCCCCGACTTCCTGTGTCGTCTATGAAAGCCTGTGGACTGATTTTATGTGAAGGACTCGGGACGTTTTTGCCGGGAAAATCAAAAGACACATGAAAATTAACGATGCTTATACAATGTTCAGGATAAAAAAAAGCCCCAAAGAGCCATTCTGTACTGTAATATCAATGTGTCATGCAAAGAAAAGAGATTCATTCAAACTATAGTCTCACATATTCAGATCTATATAGTCTATAGTCTCAAATCAGGGCTTGACGCTTACTTTTTTCCCAAGGTGCACCTGTGCTCCTAAGTTAAAAAAAATTTAGGAGCGCATTTAGAAACTTTAGGGGCGCAACTAACTATTTCTGCATAAATATATATATACACACACTGTAACATTGTCATATTAGTATTATTTTAGTATCTCTAAGATATGATAATAATAATAAGAAAATGGAAAATATAAAAACTAACAGTATAATCGAAGACACTAAAATAACACTGGTTTGTAGTGTAAACAGTAAATTGATTTCCAGCGAATGCATGAACTGATTGTGTTTACATGACAACGATGTACTAAAAACAGAACAGCTTTTCGCGTACAGACCATAGACTGTAAAAAAAAAATATGGACGTAGTGTCCGTGACGTCACCCGTAGAGTCGGCCGTCGCCAGCGCGTCACTCACGGATAACCGTAAATGGGCAAAGAGGCGGGACGTGGGTGGAGCTGAGGTGTCTGGTTGCTGAAACCACGCCCACCTAGCGCGACCATAGTGGCAATCCACCTGTCACTCAAGTGGCCACGCCCTTAATTATGCAGAACTTTAAGGCTTAATATCATTTAAACGGATGAGTTATAAAAACTTTAACCCCCTCACAGTTGTCATGAATAGGACTGGGTACCGAAACCCGGTGCCTATATAACCGGTATGTAACCGGACCGATTTCGGTGCCACTTAAATTCAAATGTGCTTTCGTGCTTTGGCTGGCGCCGAGCCAGAGACAGACGCGCTCAGCGCTCGTCACGTCACAACTATTCAGTGTTCAACCACATAATGTTTATTTTAGGTTTCAGACATTTAAATGCACATACGTACTAGCAAATAATACACACTGATGTCTATGGAAGCGGCAATAACAATTTGACTATGTTTTATTCATATCAGATACACATTCTATAGTTAACTCTATAGTTTACTCTATTCTTCTCCCAGTTCACCGGTCACTTACTTTCATGTGTTTCATGAGACGAGGATGAATTCACGTGATGTAAATCCGACAGATCCGATTCTCTGAGGCGCAAACTAACATGGCGGCATGTTAGATCAGCTAACATGATCATTATAAAGGGTTTTAAATGACAAAACACATTCACTTACACATTTAAAAATCAGAATATCAGATGGTTCATGACATAGTTAGCAAGTTTGTGAATATTTTGAATAAAAAAAAGCAATAAAACCGATACATCTGTCATACAGCGCTATTGTGACTGCTGTGTGTCACGTGAGAAGCATGATGCGTCGCCATGGAAACAATAAGGCCATGCGTTCTAAAATATTTAGCCAGAGAATATGGTCATATTTCTGCAAAATAAACCTTGAAGCTGGTTTGTAGCATACTAAGAATACAGACTACTTTGCTGTTATTACTGTAACTGTTATTTAGTGTTAAATTAGGCGGCTTAGGTTTTACTGTGAATTTAAGTAAATTGTGTTTTGTATCTATTTATATATTTAAGTATACTTTAAACGTTTAATAAATTGTTCAATTTAAAGAATTGTTTAATTATAGCCATTCTTTAAATGTCATCCACCGTCGTTTTGTGGCTTTTTCTTTTTTTTTCTTTTTTTTTTTAACTATCGGTTCAGGCATCGGTACCGCTTTAAAAGTATCGGTTTGGCACCGGTATCGTAAAAAACCCCAAACGATACCCAACCCTAGTCATGAATGGCAAAATTAGCCGTATAGACCAAAACCACATTTTGCACCAGGCTGTAAACGTGTGTTTTTCTGCTGTAAAGTTGGGCATTTTAACATGAGGAGATACAGATTTGAGTCCCTTCTGGAGCCGTCTCTAGTGGCCAGTCGATGAAGTGCAGTTTAAGTTTCAAGAGAGACGGCGGGAGGTTGCCGCTTGGTACAGACGACAACACTGTCAAAACGGATCCGCGGAAACGACTAAAAGCGCTGTATTCTGCTGTCAGGCCAGTAGATGGCGATGTTACTGTGTAAAGAAACATGTGCCGACAGACTTTTTTGTAGTTTACAGTTTTTGTAGTTTTACACAGAAGACGATAACAGTGTTGTTTTCAAAAGTTAGCATTTTCAGGCGCCCAAAACGCTGTTGGTCGTATAAATGAACGGCCAAAACGCATACAAGTTTCCAGTGGAAAATGGCGTTGTGTAAACGGCCCCTAAACGTCCATCTTGAATGCTTTGGATAAAAGCTTCTGCCAGATCAGGGAAGATCATTTTGATCGCGCTCCGCCAGCACAACCGAACACTCTGCTGTGTTTACCGAGTGAAATAACCAGCTCTTTTGGACAAACTCAACCTGGATCAAGTTCACACACATACTCCAGATTCTTCTTCGGTGTTCGAAACTGCTGGTGGTTGATCTGAACGAGCCACTCGTGCCAAATGGGAGTAAAAACTGTCTTCGGTAAGTAAACAAAACCATTCGTCACCATTTAACTGCTGTTCAGATGCTGGACGTTATTGTTTCAGTATATGATGGTATTTATTCATATTTTGATGCTTTTGTTTTAGGCGCATGGTTTAGACTGAACTGTGAGAATGAAAATCAGACGGTTTGGAGGCTGAACGAGCCGAGCGGGGACTCACCTGAATCCCGGGATCATTTTGGCGAAGCCGATGACCTTCTGGATGCTGTAGCTGACGAGGTCGGCGAGGTGCGGTAACATGGACAGACGCGAGTTGTCCTCCTCGCCGGAGTCTGGACTGCCGCTGCTGTCCTGATACATCATCAACAGATTACTGAAGTTCAGCTTAGTGTCCATAGACTCTACAGAGACACCGGAGAGACGTCACGGTAAACACCACCGCAGGAGTGTGAGCTGGGACAGAGCTCATGTGTGTCTTGAGCCCGGCACTTCCTGCACAGACTCGTGGGAGGAGCGCTCATGTGTGCGGACTGATGGAAATCCCTTTTGTGTGCAGTGTCAGATGTGTGTGAGACTGTGTGTGTGTGAGACTGTGTGTGTGTGTGTATGTCTGAGAGACTGTGTGTGTGAGAGAGAGTGTGTGTGTGTGAGTGTCTCTCTGAGTGTGTGCGCGTGTCTCTAAGTGTATGTGTGCGTCTGTCTGACTGTGTGAGTGAGTGTGTGTCTGTGTGAGAGTGTGAGTGTGTAAGAAAGTGTTTGTGTGAGAGAGCATGTGTGCGTGAGAGAGAGTGAGTGTGTGTGCGCGTGCGTGTCTGAGTCTGTGTGTGTAAGAGTGTTTGTGTGTGTGTGTGTGTGTGTGTGTGTGTGTGTGTGTCACCTGGCGAATGGTTGAATGAATCTGATGAGGCGTCAGACAGAGAGTGGAGAGACGCAGCTCGACTGGCGCTGCGGGTGACGGGACCCTCACGGACCGGAGGCTGAACACACACACACACACACACACACAGTCAGTCAAAAACACCAGATATCACAAACAATAATAAAAAATAAAAAAACTCTTAAAGGCACTGGAGAGCAGAAATAATTACACGCGTGTCCTTCCACTCAGAAACAACAGAGTTCAACTGTCACGAGTGTCCTCTGCCCCTCCACCTCCCCAGCTCCTCCTGCGGATTCATGTCTGTCTGTATCAGATCTTACCCTGAATCGGACGAAATCAGAGTAGGAGTCGTCGTAGGTCTTGTGATGCGCCTCCACCAGTGAGTTGATGATCTGCATCTGCTCCTCGCTCAGACGAGGTTTCCGCGCCTCCCGCGCCGCCTCCTCCTCCTTCCGCTTCAGGATCAGATCCTTCTTCCTCTGCACCTCCTCGTCCGTCAGGATGACTGAGACAGACACAACCGGTTATACGATGAAGAAAACGAAAACCAATAAAACTAGGGCTGTCAAGAGATTCAAATTTTACATGATGTGCCGATTAATTACCCGGTCATTGTGTTAGATGAGAAAAGCACTGATTGGACATTACAAAAAGTAGCTTTAGAAAGAAATAATTTGGTAATGTGACCACAGACGGTTTAATGCAGCTCTAAATGCTCTAAATATGAAAGTAAAACCGCCAGTAGGTGGCAGCAAGTCACTGTCTTAACAAGTGAGTCATTGAGATTCAACTGATTCATTCAAACAGCTGATTCATTCAGGAACGAAGCATTTGACTGTCTTAATGAGTGAGTCATTGAATCATTCATTCAACCGATTCATTCAAACAGCTGATTCATTCAGGAACAAAGCAAGTGACAGTCTTTAAGAACGAGTCACTGAATCAACGACTCACTCGGTTTGTTAAAAAACGCTGATTCGTTCAGTAATGAAACACTGCTGTGTTTGGAACTATTTTCATTGCCGAAATTGAGCAAAAACAGACAATACTGTCTAAAATATAACACAAAAGGAACTTCTTGTTTATTTAACTGTTGTATAAAATCATTATCACATTTGCAATCGCACTCTGTCATGTGATATTGTTTAACTATATCGCATTATGATATAAATATAACAAAACAAAAAGCCATATAGCATCATGTTTGTAACTAAACAATAAAATGAAATAAATAAAAAAAATAAAATACAATTCAATAATTAAATAAAATACCATAAAAATAATAAAATATAAAACTAAACAAAATGACGTACAGGTCTATGCGTTGAAAGCGTTAATAATTTGAACGCGTTCCCAAGTAACATGTTTAATCGACAATTTTTATGTTTTTTTATATTTTATTTCAGCTAGTTGCCAAGGCAACATTCACAATTTTCAGCTGAAGTACTAAAATAACTAAAAATGAAAGAAAAAAAAGAAAGAAAACTACATAGACATTTTATAAAAATAAATAATATAAAAATCGCAAAAACAGCTAAATTATTAAAATTTTAACTACAATGAAAATGGAAAGTATAAAAATAAAAACTAATTCAAAATAATAAAACCACAATAGTTTATTAAAATAATATGCAGAATAAAGGGGCGGGGCCTGGATGAGTTAGTTAGTAGTGTGTTGAAACTGGCAGTTATGGTAAGGGATGGGACATTTCTCAAACACCAATCACAACACACTGCTCCAGCCGACCAATCAGAGCACAGTGTGCTTTTCAGAAGGAGGGGCTTCATAGAGACAGGAACTAAACAGAGCGTTACTGACAGACTGGGAAGAGAGGAGCCGCAACAATGGAGAATATGGGGAATAATCAACATTCAAGCAGGAAAACCTGCTCTAGTAGAGACCAAACACAGTCAAGGCCTTGACAAAGGGCGTAACAGGTCCTCTTTAAAGAGTGTAAGACGGTTTACACACTCTCACGCTGATATTCTCGAGCTCTTGGCTCAAACGACAGACTCCCGGGGAGGTGCGGACAGCCACCAGACTCTTAATCTCACAGACGCTCGTGGCAGTTTTTCAGACGGCCAGCGGGTGGCAGAGTAAACACACACTGCTGACTGACAGCCGAAGCCACCACACACACACGCAGATCAAGCACGCCTGTCGAGCGCTGTTGAGCATGATGAATGTTTCCCTCATGTGGGCGGAGCGGGCCGGTGCCAGTCCTGTGCCCGTCTGGACCGCGTGCCATCTGTGCGTCTGTCTCTATCTCACGTCTCAGAGCTTGAACTGTTCCCAAAACACACTCACACACAACTGAAGAAATGTTGTCAGCAGGAAAACCAAGTTTGTACATATTGATGAGAGACAGAGACACGTTTGATTTCTCACTTCATGTTCATTAAGAGCACAAACGTTTATATAAACCTTTTATTACTTTTGTAAAAATCCAAAAAGTGAAATATAATATAAATGAGCGAAACACACACAGACACACACAAAATAACTGAATTTCTATATTATCAATTACATGATTTATTATGCTATATTTAAATCCTCATCTTTTTACTTGGACAAAAAAGGAAATATAATAATAAAAGTTAAATTTTTATTGATATAATGGGAAAAAAATATATACACAATATACGGTATAAGAATATTATATATATAAATATAAATATATATAAAATAAATAATGTGAGAAAAAAATAATTTTAGTAAGAGGTTTGGTATTCATTAAGTCCAATGTTTGTTTAATGAATGGATTGGTCGGAGAGACTCGATCGAGTGATTTAACGAATCCTGGGTTGTGACGTTTCAATCCGAGTGTGAGTGAAGTGTCACGAACATCACATCCGACTCCGGAATGTCATGATGACATCACAGAATTCTAAAGTGTGAGGGCAACATCTCACTGGCTACAATACCGCTGACCTTTGACCTGCTGTCCTCATCCAACCATATGTGACACACAAAGAGGCCCTTTTATGCCCCGATTGTATCCGTTTTCTCTTAAAGTAGCGTTCTGCCTCAGCCACAACTCCCACCCATCTGAATGAAATCTGGGTCGGCCCATTGTGCAACTTCATGGAGAAAAAGCATCATTGTTGGCTCTCGCTCTCGCTCTCTCTCTCTCACACACACTCTCTCTCTCTCTCTCTCTCACACACACTCTCTCTCTCTCTCTCACACACACACTCTCTCTCTCTCTCACACACACTCTCTCTCTCTCTCTCTCACACACTCTCTCTCTCTCTCTCTCTCTCACTCTCTCTCTCTCACACACACACACTCTCTCTCTCTCACTCTCTCTCACACACACACACTCTCTCTCTCTCACACACACACACTCTCTCTCTCTCACACACACACACTCTCTCTCTCTCACACACACTCTCTCTCTCTCTCTCTCTCTCTCTCTCTCTCACACACACACACTCTCTCTCTCTCACACACACACACTCTCTCTCTCTCTCACACACACACTCTCTCTCTCTCTCTCACACACACACACTCTCTCTCTCTCTCTCAGTGAGTTTGGAAACAGCAACTATTTTTCCCCAAATGAACTGCATGTTTGTGTGAGTGTGTCAGTCAATGTGTGCGCTTCGAAAGACGTGAATCAACTAATAAAAAGACAGATGATCATAAACATTGCGCTGACTGATAAACACTACAGATTATACATACACCGATCAGGCATAACATTATGAACACCTTCCTACTATTGTGTTGGTCCTCCTTTTGCTGCCAAAACAGCCCTGACCCGTCGAGGCATGGACTCCACTAGACCCCTGAAGGTGTGCTGTGGTATCTGGCACCAAGATGTTAGCAGCAGATCCTTTAAGTCCTGTAAGTTGCGAGGTGGGGCCTCCATGGATCGGACTTGTTTGTTCAGCACATCCCACAGATGCTCGATTGGATTGAGATCTGGGGAATTTGGAGGCCAAGTCAACACCTCAAACTCGTTGTTGTGCTCCTCAAACCATTCCTGAACCATTATCCTGCTGAAAGAGCCACAGCCACCAGGGAATACCGTTTCCATGAAAGGGTGTACATGGTCTGCAACAATGCTTAGGTAGGTGGTACGTGTCAAAGTAACATCCACATGGATGGCAGGACCCAAGGTTTCCCAGCAGAACATTGCCCAAAGCATCACACTGCCTCCGCCGGCTTGCCTTCTTCCCATAGTGCATCCTGGTGCCATGTGTTCCCCAGGTAAGCCACGCACACGCACCCGGCCATCCACGTGATGTAAAAGAAAACGTGATTCATCAGACCAGGCCACCTTCTTCCATTGCTCCGTGGTCCAGTTCTGATGCTCACGTGCCACTGTTGGTGCTTTCGGCGGTGGACAGGGGTCAGCATTGGCACCCTGACTGGTCTGCGGCTATGCAGCCCCATACACAACAAACTGCGATGCACTGTGTATTCTGACACCTTTCTATCAGAACCAGCATTAACTTCTTGAGCAATTTGAGCTCCAGTAGCTCGTCTGTTTGATCGGGCCACACGGACCAGCCTTCGCTCCCCACGTGCATCAATGAGCCTTGGCCGTCCATGACCCTGTCTCCGGTTCTCCACTGTTCCTTCCTTGGAGCACTTTTGATAGATACTGACCACTGCAGACCGGGAACACCCCACAAGAGCTGCAGTTTTGGAGATGCTCTGACCCAGTCGTCTAGCCATCACAATTTGCCCCTTGTCAAACTCGCTCAAATCCTTACGCTTGCCCATTTTTCCTGCTTCTAACACATCAACTTTGAGGACAAAATGTTCACTTGCTGCCTAATATATCCCACCCACTAACAGGAGCCGTGATGAAGAGATCATCAGTGTTATTCACTTCACCTGAATAACGTTCACCGGTCATAATGTTATGCTTGATCAGTATATATATATATATATATATACATATATATATATATATATATATATATATATATATATATATATACATACATATACACACACACACACACACACACACACACACACACACACACACACACACACACACAACAGTTAGTTCTGGTTCTCAAATCTGATTGGCTGAGAGCCTTTTCCAGCCATGCAATATTCTACTAATATTATATGGAAACCGTTTCACAGTTCGTATCGCTCCACTTTGCCGGATCTACGCTGGCAGCAAGTGTCAATGGTGGAGGAGCAAACCCACTGTAATCTGACAAACACTGCTGTTATTGTGTCACGGAATGTCGTTTTAAGAGGTTTTTAGGTGAGAATGTAGTTGTTCAGACCTCAAATATGTAATTTATATATAAACAAAGGGCATATTTGAAATTTTTAGACGTTTTCAGAGATGATCTCAGTATTTGTGCACGAGTCTGAAAGGCTTTGTCTCGTCAAAATAAAACGCTGACTCTAAACGTATCTCTAGTGGTTGTTCTGATGGCATTGTGGTCGTTCTTTCATATGATGATTGTTGACCTTGTGTTTATGGGCTCTGGCGGCCCAGGGCGTGACCTCTGACCTTGAGTCAGCTCTGACAGATGGACACTCACATTCCTTCATCATGCCGATGTCGACGCAGCGCTTCAGACGGCAGGCCTGGCAGTGACGCCGGTTGTCTTTGGTGATGGTGCAGTTTCCGTTGAACGGGCAGGTAAAGCTGGCCTTGCGCTTCATACTGCGCCTGAGACAGACAGAGACATGAGAGATGAACACTGAGGAAAAGACTCAATACTGCAAGAGACATGGTCAAACTGAGACGCAGGTGAACATCTTACATTTGAGGAAATGTGAATATAATTGAGGTCAAAATATAAAATTATATGTAATGAATATGAAAAATTATGTATTTTTCTAATCCACAATTATATAAAATAATATATAAATAAATTAAATTGTTATTATAATTGTTTATATTAATACAAATTTTAAATATAAATATATAGGATTTTAATATATTTAAATGTATGCATGCATGTACACATATATATACATATATATGTGTATGTATATATATATATATATATATATATATATATATATATATATATATATATATATATATATATATATATACACACACATACATACATACATACACACACATATGTATTCTCTATGAAATTGTTTATATTAATAAAAAATTTAAATATATAACCTTTTAATATAATACATATATATTATATATAAAAAACAAATATATGTATGTATGCATAATATTATATATCAAATATTATATATATATATATATATATATATATATATATATATATATATGTGTGAAATTGTTATAATTGTCTATATTAATAAAATGTTTAAATACAAATATATAAGATTTT
Organism: Coreius guichenoti; assembly: GCA_039654105.1. Classification (NCBI taxonomy): domain Eukaryota; kingdom Metazoa; phylum Chordata; class Actinopteri; order Cypriniformes; family Gobionidae; genus Coreius; species Coreius guichenoti. Next base: position 1,605,663 of record CM077178.1, on the reverse strand, counting down.
AATATAATACATACAATATTTAAATAAACATAAAATGTATGTATGCATGCATGTATAATGAGAAAAGAAGAAAAATATATATATATACACACTGTTATATAATATAAATATTATATATATATATATATATATATATATATATATATATATATATATATATATATATATATATATATATATATATATATATATATATATATATACACATACACACACACACACATACATACACATATATATGTATATATATATATATATATTATTTTATACATTTATAAATTATTAGAGAGTGTATATATATATATATATATACACTCTCTAATAATTTATAAATGTATAAAATAATATATATATATATATATATATATATATATATATATATATATATATATATATACACACACACATACACACACTCTAATAATTTATAAATGTATAAAATATATATATATATATATATATATATATATAATTTATAAATGTATAAAATATATATATATATATATATATATATATATATATATATATATATATATATATATATATAAAATTGTTATTATAATTGTTTATATTAATACACTTCATATACTTTTAAATATTACATATGCACTGTATTAAAATCATATATACTTATATTTTAAATTACATACATATATTGGTATTATATATCAGTATAACATCGGATTGAACCAGTAAACTACGGAAACCTTAACTTGTGTCCAAATACCCCTGCGTGCCCCATCATCATAAGTTCATGCGAGCTCTTCAAACTGTGATGTGTTTATGACTGCACTGGCGTCATGATCATGGACTTATTGCTGTAACAGTAGCTCTGGTATTTTAGAAGTAACTATGGTTACGGAGGGATGATCCAGATCCTTCGCCTGCGTCAAAACACACAACAGAACACCAGATATACTCACACACACACACACTTACACAAAAAAATATACACACACACCCCCCCCCATCTGGAATAAAAGCAAACACACACAGAGCACCTGTTTACACACCTCATATCATCTGTTCACACACATACACAAACTAACTGATCCGAGCAAAAGAGGCGGACAGGTTTTGACAGTGACAGTTGAAAAAAAACTGGCAGATTATTACAAACGCTGGCCGTTCTCAAACTCATATTTCATCATAAACACTAGTGATTTCTTGTCTTCATGATCGACCGATCATTCAAGCTTTATATCAGTGATGTGTAAGAGCTCTCTGTTGATGGTCAATTTGATAGAAAACTTAACATTTTGAAGAAAATTGATTTTTTTTTTCTCCATAATTTATGAAATACTTTTTTGTACTATGTTCTGCAATATGTCAAAACATCATACAGCTCAGATAGTCATGTCATATGTCATTTGAAAGGTCTCACGGAGAAGAACACATCAAGCATAATTGTTTTGGGCTTTGACTAAACTTCAGCGAGTTTTAAAATAATATACGGATGTGGCATTTGTCTCACATTTTCGCTCGTAACTTCATGAAACATGCTCCGACTGTGTAAAATGGCACTGCATTATTTACAGCAGATTCTCGTGATTAAAATGAGCTTGATCACGAGATATTCCTCAGAGGAACAATTTTAAAAATGCCCATTATGGGGTGTCAAGGGCTAAACAAAAAGGCTACCTTGGTTCCAAATGCTGTAAGTTTTGACTTTTATGCTATCACCACAAAATTTGATCCAGATGCAGCTCATATGTAGGGGAACTTCCAGGGATGTAACGATTCACTCGGAGCCGGTTGAAAATCGATTCAAGTCGGTTGAGATGTTAAACGAATCGCGATACACGTTTTGAACAGCCTCACTTTACAGGCACGATAGCAACGAGCAAGTTGTAGCTAGCGTTACGGACTGTGCGTGCACACTGGCGCGACGAAGAGTGAAATCAGTGAATGTTTTCAGTTCATTTCGTATGGATGTTGAGCGCGAGCGCACCCGTCAAACAGAAGTGCGTAGTTTACGTTGACTCAATCAAATCGGAGGTGTGGCTGCATTTTGACTTTCCGACGACTAATAATCACCACAGAGAGGCTCCGGTCACCTCCGTCTGCATGTAAAAGATAACAGGCCAAACCACTGACCGGCGGATTTGCACTCGCGGCGTCGAGGGCGATTGCCACAGAGATCACAAGCATCAGTGTTTTCACAGCGAAAGATACAAGGCTGTTTTCTGCCGTAGTAAACGGACGGATTCCAGGCTCTTCCTCATCAAGAGAAAGACCAGCGCGAGGATGTGTTCACAGACTGAAGGAGAAATCTGTGCTGCAGAACCAGCTGTGGTGTTTATTTTACTCTCTCTTTCTCTAAATGTGTACATGGATTTCTTTTTTCAATAATTCGTTGATTATTATGACATTTATCTAAATGTGTTCTGTTTTTCTAACTCTTGCAAGTGTAATGACACAAATTATAATTCAAATCTTGCCTTTATAACAGTGTGAAACCCCTGTAAATTGTACCCAGTCTTGTTATCTCTGCTCTTCCTCAGGACGAGGGTGAAGAAGCGGAAACACCTCCTCCCAGGAAAACACCACTGGAAGATCTCCTTGAAGGGACTTTTTGAGGATTTGTTTTAAAATTTCAATTGAGTTATTATTTGACATAAAATATATATTTAAATTTTACAAAGAAATATGCAGAATTTTGTCTGAGAAATAAAAGGGCAGTTTCATTTTATAATTTGTCTTTAATCCCATTTTGTTCAAATAAAATCGTGAGAAAATCGTATCGTGAGTCGAGTGAATCGTTACATCCCTAGAATCTTCCTCCTACCTTATTTCCTTCCTGATTTGTTTTATGTCAAATAAGAAAGATGTACATTTATAATAAAAATTATTTTAAATAATTTTTTTTTGTCTTTTATCAGCAGTTTCTCAGCACGACAATGTCCAAATTAGGGCTGCACGATTTGGGGAAAATATCTAATTGCGATTATTCTGGTTAAAATGCGATTATTTCTTACAAATGAAAAGTGTGTGTGTGTGTGTGTGTGTGTGTGTGTGTATGTGTGTATATATATATATATATATATATATATATATATATATATATATATATATATATATATATATATATATATATATATATATATATATATATATATATATATATATACACACACACACATACACATATATATATACACACACACACACACACACACACACACACACACACACACACACACACACATATATATATATATATATATACACATATACATACACACACATACATACACACACACACACACATATACATATACATATATATATATATATATATATATACACACATACATACACACACACACATTTTGTGCTTATATATTATGACTAATAATAATAATAATTATTATTATTATTATTATTGCTAATAATATATAATATTTAACAAAATAAGAAATATTACTACTACAATAACATTTTCATTATTAAAAATAAAAAATAAGAGTATTTAAGAATAAATATAACAATATAATAATAATAATAATAATAATAATAATATTATTATATTTTACAGAAAACTTCTTTTACAAAAAAACTGCAGTGTTACCTGTTAACATGCAGGCAGCCTAAGACTAAAAATCACCAGAAATGTCTAAGGATTTATTATAAAATATTATACTATTATTATAAAAATCTGTGATATCAATTTCTTAATTTTTGTCAGGAGGTATGCAAAATCAAGAACGAGTCTGTCTTTAATATGAAATATGAGCCTCTTATGCATCCACTGTGGGGAAAACTCCTGTACACTGGAGAAAAACATATGGATTGTCATATACATTTATTTAGAGAAGTATTATTTTTCCTATTTTTACCCAAAATAGGATGGAGTGAGCAGTGCTGGGCGCTAAACACACTCATGTTTCATTCACACTGGAGGCCAGAGACGCCACACACACCTCAGAGAGAAGTCGTATAATGACGTTTGCAGGAAATCCCTAATGTGAAGCTCGCGCTGTGTAGCTGAAGATAGAAACGCTTTGATTAAACATGAAGACAATAAACACACGACTGCGACAATATATGGTGTATTTGAGTTCTTCAAGCCTTCTCGGGTATTTTCATAATAATAAAGTATATTATAATGCAGTGCTAATCGACATAGACTTCATCATAAAATAATTCATCGTCTGCCTCGTTCTGTGATCAGAAGCCACATCAGCTCACAAACACTCGACTGACGATATGAAGTCAGTTAAAACATGTTATTAAACGTCGTCTTTTTTTTTTTGTTTTGTCAAACACACGTTATAAGCGACTCAAACTCGCAGTGTTTCAGACGGAGCAGCGTTTACTCCTGATCTCAGAGCCGCTCTTCACTGACACTGGGCATATATTTATTTCATTAAAATCACAGCCTTTACGCTTTCATAATCGCACATAAGCCAAATCACGATTGCGGTTCGATTAATCGTGCAGTTCTAGTCCAAATGTAATTCTAAAAATGTAAAAAGTGTTCTATCACCGATACCTACCTTTGGACTCTCCTTGCTATAGTTTTGGAGTTATGAGTCTTTACTTTTGTGTATGTCACTCAGAAAAAAACAACTCTAAAAATGTCTTCAGGGCTTAGGGGGTTAAATTGCGATCGGTTCGTGAGATCGGCCAAATTTAGTGACTACCGGTCGAGGCATAGAATGTGATTATCGGCATTAGCATCCCTTTACATTTATGAATTTTGACAGATGCTTTACAAGGTTCATGCATTCACTGGGAATCGAACCCATGACCATGATGTTGCTTGTGTAGCAAATGGGTTATAAAACGAGGAGATCTGCTCCAGTATTCAACACATAGGTCACTCCAAAAACACCTGAATCACAGGAACATGTTTGGCAAACGTGCTTCATAGAGAGAACGTGACATCTGACACCTGCAGATTCTGCTCTCCAGTCTTTCATCCTCAACACACGCTTCCCACACTCATCTACAACGGCCAGTGGATGCATGATCGCTTTTATTACAAATAACGAATGGCCACGTATGTAGGACACTTTGTCGATCTACTTTATTTTTTCCCCAAATTCCATTCCATATGTTTTTCTGGATCGCTGAGCCTTTTCAAGTTTTGCTGATGATACTTCCTATTCTTTTGTTTTCTGCCTGCAGTGACTATAGGCCCTATTTTAACGATCTGAGCTCATGGCGCAGGTGCTCTTAGGGCATGTCCGAAACCACTTTTGCTAGTTTAACGACGGGAAAAACGGTCTGTGCGCCCGGCGCATGGTCCAAAAGGGTTGTCCCTCGTCTCTTAATAAGTCATGGGTGTGTTTTGGGCGTAACGTGCAATAAACCAATCAGAGTCTCATCTCCCTTTCCCTTTAAAAGCCAGTTGTGCTCGCACCATGACGGATTCACTATTTACATGAGAGTGGAAAGACTGAACGCTTCTCCAGAGAGGAATCCTTTTATTTTTAATATTTAAATGTGTGTGTGTTGCTGCGCGTCCCTGTGTGTGTAATAAGCGGAGTGTATGCGCGTTGATGCACTGCCAATAGGCTCATATTACTAACACACCCTTTAAATAACACAAAAAAGACTTTAGAGCAGGTTTGTGTTGGTCAATGGCGCAGTCGTTTTCAGTTCCTCACAATAGCAACGCTCCAACACTGCTCCTGAACACACGCCCATGGGCGAACAGATGCACCAGTGCATTTGCTATTTGCTAAATGATAACTGCGTCGGGCTGAAACTAGCAAAAAACACTTCCGTCGCGCATGGCGCCGCATTGCGCCGGGTGTATGATAGGGCCCTAGGAGTGAAGCGTCCCTTCATTATTGTGTGTCAGACACTGCCACCTTCTGGAATGAAGGTGAATTGCACTTATTCAGTCATCAAAGATTCAATTATTGTGCAGAAAAAAATATACTTACGCTATTACACACCTCGGGTCGTTAGCGACCCTATACACTTTAAAACATTAATGGGAAAACGGGCATTCTTTTATAATTTTATTATTTTTTTCTTGTTATATTGTTTATAATGACTTCCTGTGTCGTCTATGAAAGCCTGTAGACTGATTTTATATGAAGGACTTGCAATGTTTTCGCCGGGAAAAATCAAACGACACATGAAACGAGCGAATGCTTATACAATGTTCAGGATAAAAAAAAAAAAATAATCCTGAAAAAATACTGTAATGTCAATGTGTCATGCAAAGAAAAGGGATTCATTCAAACTATAGTCTCAAATATACTTTATAATCTAATACGCTAGAATAAAGAGGTCAGCCAATCATAAGAGATATACACCGATCAGGCATAACATTATGACCGGTGAAGTGAATAACACTGATTATCTCTTCATCACGGCACCTGTTAGTGGGTGGGATATATTAGGCAGCAAGTGAACATTTTGTCCTCAAAGTTGATGTGTTAGAAGCAGGAAAAATGGGCAAGCGTAAGGATTTGAGCGAGTTTGACAAGGGCCAAATTATGATGGCTAGACGACTGGGTCAGAGCATCTCCAAAACTGCAGCTCTTGTGGGGTGTTCCCGGTCTGCAGTGGTCAGTATCTATCAAAAGTGCTCCAAGGAAGGAACAGTGGTGAACCGGAGACAGGGTCATGGGCGGCCAAGGCTCATTGATGCACGTGGGGAGCGAAGGCTGGCCCGTGTGGTCCGATCAAACAGACGAGCTACTGGAGCTCAAATTGCTCAAGAAGTTAATGCTGGTTCTGATAGAAAGGTGTCAGAATACACAGTGCATCGCAGTTTGACAACTGCAAGAACAAGCATCTCCAAGCAGCAAAATCCAATGTGAAACGTGTTCCCGTCGCACATTTTATTCCGCCGACGTCAGTGACTGTACCGAGGCGCGCCGCTCTCTTCCAGTCTTAGTCATTGTAGATGAAACCAGTCGGTCCATTAAGTTACATAAGCAGATATTTTTTCAGCATGGTCATAAAACCAAACGTATAATGAGCTGCAGACATCAGCGGTTCTCCAGAACTAGACGCCCAATCCGGACGGCCACGCATGAACCTCTGACCTTTGGGCGGATTTAACGGATGAAAATAGCCCCGGTTCACAATAACACCGGCCATTTTACTGTCCTCACAGAAAGCAGAACAAAGCCAGTCATGTGTTCATGTTTTTATAACGATTTCAGCATCAGTGATGGGGTTTACAGTGTATAATATTCCATTTAAGCGCTAACGCTCAAAATAATTAATTGGTTTGAGTAGAGCCAACTCAAATTAAACAAATTAGTTCAATCAAATGAACTTTTATAAGTATTTAGAACTTTTTTTCTTTTGAGTTCTCAAAACGGACACATTTTAAGTAATCTGAATTGTTTCATTGTTTTGAGTTTTATGAACTTGTTTCTTTTCATTTAGACTAACTTAAATTTAACTGAAACTGGGTTGGGATTTCTATTTCCCAGCATGCTCTGCCATGACACTCAAAACGGAGAGTAAATGCTAAAATTAAGCGTTATATTATGGGTTTTTTTTGTGCAAGATTAACATTAAGTGGGTTATGCTGTTGTTTTTTGTAGGCTGACGAGTGGAGAACAAACTAACTTTTCAAGTTCAGAGCAATTAAAATCTGCAAGTTCTGCTTCCTTAAACTTTAAATTTCTCAATTGATTGCCTCAATTTTTTTGAGTTTAATTTGGGTTTACAGTGTAAACTACTGGTCAAAGGTTTTAAATAATTAAGATTATTAATTAATAATGATTATTAATATCAATGTTGAAAACAGCTGTGCTGCTTCATTTTGTTTTTCAGGATTCTTTGATGAATAGAAAGCTCAAAAGAACAGCATCTTTTGTAACATTATAAATGTCTTTACTGTCACTTTTAATGTGTCCTTGGTGAATAAAAGTATTTCTTTCAACAACAAAAAAAACTGTTTGAACAGCACTGTAATCAGATATGCCAGCGGTGTAATGAAGACTCGCCAAAGAAACTTGTGCTGACAGATGGAGAAGTTGCATCACAAACCGCAAGTGAATGATTTCATCATGCTTTGTCTGTAGATGATGGATTTATATGGGTAATGTTTTCAAGACACTTACTCACGTGCAATAACGAGTGGCTGTTAATACCGTTTCCTATTCAGTGACGTTAGCCAATCATAACAGCCGTTTACTGACAGGCCCCTAAAGGAGTTTACAAACGGATTAAAAACGGATCATTTCAGACAGAGGGTTGAAAATAATCTTTTTTTTTCTGCATATAAATTTGGGTTTTTTTGTTGTGCAAAAGATATTTGGACGATATATTATGGGGATTTTTACCTTTATAAAGCCATTTTTTTCAAACCTAATTAAATGTAGGCATCATCTTTTGTGTCAAATTCTTACATTAAATCAATAAATTAAATTCTAATAATAAGACACAATAGCGCTGTTGCCAATCAAACTAAATCTGTATCAACATAATTCATGTTTGCAGTGCAGAGGAAACACAGAATCTGCATCTGAAGTGGATTTAGATCATTTAATGAGCTCAGAGGGACAAATGAATAACCTGCAGTTACAAATGCATGTTTCGGTGTTTTAAACATAAAAAAACGTTGAATATTGATATTTGAAATTGATTTAAAACATGAAAAGATACTTTAAATGTGAAATTAAGATTATTAAGGCAACAAGTCACTGTTAATGAGTGAGTCATTGAATCATTCATTCAACAGATTCATTCAAACAGCTGATTCATTCAGGAACTAAGCATTTTACTGTCTTAATGAGTGAGTCATTGAATCATTCAATCAAACGATTAATTCAAACGGCTGATTCATTCTGGAACGAAGCTTTTGACTGTCTTAATGAGCGAGTCATTGAATCATCCGTTCAACCGATTCATTCAAATGGCTGATTCATTCAGGAACGAAGCATTTGACTGTCTTAATGAGCGAGTCATTGAATCATTCATTCAAACAGCTGATTCATTCAGGAATGAAGCATTTGACTGTCTTAATGAGCGAGTCATTGAATCATTCATTTAACAGATTCATTCAAACAGCTGATTCATTCAGGAACGAAGCATTTGACTGTCTTAATGAGCGAGTCATTGAATCATTCATTCAACAGATTCATTCAAACAGCGGATTCATTCAGTAAGGAAACACCGCCATGTGACGCAAAACAGTTCTGTGTCTTTGTTTCGATCTATTTTCATTGGCGAAACAGAGCAAAAACAGGCAATATTGTGTCTAAAATGTCACTTAATATGAACTTCTTGTTTATTGAACTTGTATAAAATCAATATCAAATTTGTTTTCATGCTTATATATGGAGAAAAATGGCACTCTTCATGTGATATTGATTCACTATATTAAATGATTTAAATATAAAGTCATACAGGGGCTTTTTTGCCCCTTATCTTGAATTTTGGGGACATTTTAGCATTTTAATAGACTAAATCATGCAGTGAAAGCATGCACTAAATGCGTACGCGAACTAGTCTAATCTACAAGACTACATCACGTAGTCGATAATGTCAGATCGCACATCGTTAAAACAACAATCACGATATTATCACAGACGATATATATCGCACACCCTATTCTTTTGTTTTCTGCCTGCAGTGACTAGGAGTGAAGCGTCACTTCATCATTGTGTATCAGACACTGCCACTTTCTGGAATGAAGGTGAATTGCACTTATTCAGTCATCAAAGATTCAATTATTGCTGTGCAGAAAAAAAATATACTTACACTATTACACACCTCGGGTTGTTAGGGACCCTATACACTTCTAACAAAAATACTTTTAACATCTTGTTATATTGTTTATAATGACTTCCTGTGTCGTCTATGAAAGCCTGTATGCTGGTTTTATGTGAAGGACTCGCAATGTTTTTGCCGGGAAAATCAAATGACACATGAAACGAGCAAATGCTTATACAATGTTCAGGATTTTAAAAAATAAAGCCATTCTGTACTGTAATGTATGGAGTGATATCCCAGACAATATTCAAAAGGGATTGTATTTGCAACTGCGTTTTCAATTTGTGGACGCATAAAATGTGACAATCCAAACGCAATAGCAAATCGCGCATTGCCGTTTGCGCGAACGCACAACGACTGCCAAATTTCAAATGGAAAAGCGAAGTCCGTTTGCAATTGCATTTCCAATGTCTTATAAGTTATGACCCTGCCATTTTGGAATAGCAATAGAAAATCACCTATTTGCTATTTTCGTTCGCTAGAAATTTCTCTGCATACTTCTTGTAACCATTAAAAAACGTATTTTGTGTCATAGTTATTTGCAAATATTATGTAATTTTTTTATTTAATCTATGTTGATTATGAAAAGTCAACAGCACGAGTAAGGGACACATCATAAGATGCCCAATATGTCGGGAGGCTTGGAGTGGGTCAGAAATGATTTTGACCACTTTATTAAATTTTGTTTTGTAGAAAGCCTTTCTTTACAGTAAATTTCGTTTTGTATAAATTGTATCTTAATTTTAATCAATGTTTCATCAGCCAATTGCCTGGATTTAATAAATAAAAAACAAATATAGCAGACAATATAGCCGAATCATGACATGGAGGCGCCGGAGCGATCACTTGTATTGCGCGTGAACTGGAGCCGGAACTCAGCGTATAGGCTACTTGCCTCACAGACATGAGAAATATGTTGCTTGAAATGTCTACTTTTAAACGAAATAATTCAAAACCAAAAAGAAAATAGGCCTGATTATGCAATCTGAAATGTGCATTTCTCTCTATTGGCGAATACACTACTGCAAAGATGGCGAGTCAGCATCATAAACTTCATCTTTGCAGCCGCAACTGACACAGAAAACACTAGTTTATTAATAAACAATTAAAATGTCTATTGCTATTTTTGACACATTCATAACACTTTTGCCGGTTATTTGTGGCAAGCATGTGTGCGCTTAAGTGCGCAATAGGCTAATATATTATGTAAATGCTCATTATGGTTTAGAATACTCTGCAGTATTTAACTAATTAAATTAATATAAATGTGAGCTTAGTCGACTAATGGCTTAAATGAACAACTACTAGTTGAGTAGAAAAAACACTTTACTCGGGGACAGCCTTACTTCTCATATCACTTCACATATCAGCCAGCATGTCACAAAGGGCATTCTGGGTTGAGCGAGCGGGGCGGAGAGGAATGAGCGAGCGAATAGCCTGCTATTTTTATTTGACGAAAAAAACTTAGCCTGACGAAAAAAAAAAAAAAAAAAAACTATGCTGGTTCACGGATTCAGTGCGTTTTCGTTTTGTCATCTTAATTTATTAATTATTGAAGTGAAAATATTTATTGTTGGTCTATTTCTTTTATGCTTTTTATTTATATTATTTTATTCTGTTTTTCTCTGTTGTCAGAAACGCTGCAGGCGCGTGGAAATTTGATAATGTGTGAATCCAGGTTCTGTTGTTGAGCTGTATGCTGCTGTTTGCACGCTAAAATAAACCCGTGAAAAAAATCGTGTGTGTTTTTAACGGGTCACAGACACTCGCCAATTGTATTTTTATTTAATGCCAATTTAATATTATAATCTTAGGCTATCAGTTAACAGTTAATAATCGGATAATGAGCGGCGGCTGTCGGTCGGGAAAATTAACCGAATTAGCATCCCTAATGAAGACAACTAAGCAGCATGTGTATGTTTGAAAATGTTTTAAATGTCAAAATAAAAATACAAATATAGTTAAATAAATATGAATACATATGAAAAAAATGTTGAATAAAATGCTGAATTGAAGCAGAAAATCAGATCATCCTCCTACGAAACGAACATGAACTGCGATTGAATGTCACTAATGTATTTTTCTTTTCTTTTTTGAGTCATATACACAACACACCACCCACATCATGTCAAGTTTCTACAGATTCTCAGATTTTTAACTCATCAAGATAATTTACTGTGTCAGCTGGAACTATGATGATGATATTTGTCTGATACATACTAATGCAGTCATGTCAGTTTTCTTATTTGCTTTTTTTCTGGTTGCCAGGTAAACATACAATCAGTTCTGCATTTTGACTTTGTTTGAACTTTTATTACAAAAATAGCCAAATTCCCCGTTTTTCACCACTAGAGGGCGTGGCCTACTTTCTAACTACATCAATAAACCCCGCCCTCAAGCCTGATTGACAGTTGACTGTGTTAGACATCAGAAATGCAAGTGCAAAGGGGATTGTGATTCATTTGAATTTTGTGCTGGTTGTGGCAGGACACGGAGGAAATGAAATAGCAAATAGGTGATTTTCTATTGCTACTCCAAAATGGCAGGGTCATAACTTATAAGACATTGGAAATGCAATTGCAAACGGACTTCGCTTTTCCATTTGAAATTTGGCAGTCGTTGTGCGTTCGCGCAAACAAAAATGCAAACGGCAATGCGCGATTTGCTATTGCGTTTGGATTATGTCACCTTTTATGCGTCCACAAATTAAAAACGCAATACAATTTGCAATTCCTGAATATTGTCCGGGAAATCACTCCATAGTAATGTCAATGTGTCATGCAAAGAATAGGGATTCATTCAAGCTATAGTCTCACATATTCAGATCTATATAGTCTATAGTCTCAAATATACTTTATAATCAAACTATCATAACAAAAATATCCTATTGATTGAGGTATGAGACCCGAGGTTTGGGTTTCAGGGTAAAATCCATTAAATATTTATAAGCTACACATAAATAGCAGCATTATTACAGAAATCTCAGTTTTCCCATGAGCTGGTCGTAAGAGGTGAGACGTTTACCTGAAGAAGCCCTTGCAGCCCTCGCAGGTCATGGCGTTGAAGTGGAATCCGGTGGCCTTGTCTCCACACACTCCGCAGATCCGCGGCGCGTTGCGGTCAAACTCATCCTGACCGGACGCGGACGTGCTCACGGCCATGGGATCCATCACTGAGAACACGGACAGAGCGAGAGAAGCGGTCAGAAAACACACCTGATCTACTGAAACATCTCGCACGCCATGAATCTCCAACAGGGACGAGAACCGCGATTGGCCGAGCGATCTGACACGCTCCAATCAGTGGGCAGAAACGGTCAGCGCTTTTGCATAAATCACTGCATTTATGCATTTAGCAGATGCTTTCATCCACAGCAAAACATCAGCTGATGCATATGAATAAAACAAATAGTAAAAGAAAGTAATTTGCACAGGTTAACCAACCCATCTGTTAACTAACGGTGTCAATTACTCCAAAAAAGAGCGAGATGTGAAGAACAATGAATGTTGCATTGAGTTTAGATACAGTTACAGAAACGCATTGCATAATGAAAAGAGCATTCACAGGTCAAAGGTCACGGAGAACGAGAGTAATGATGAATAGAGGGAAAGAAACAAAATATGTTGAGACGGAGAGCAGCAGATCTGGTTTCCATGAATAGTCACGCTAAAAGCATTTCTACCAGCTATAATAATAATAATAGAAATAATAATACGCGAGTGTTGTCCGCCAGGTCATCATGTTCTTGCTGGAAGCGAAAGGCTTGTTTTGCACAGAGATAACAAACAGCAGTGAGGATGCATGGCTTAGCATGAGGAAAAACACACGCGTGTGATGTTGTTGCGTGGGTTGAGTGCATGTGTGTGTGAGCAGGAGAACAAAAGCAGGAGGAGCTTTGTTCAGATTCCTTGTCGCTGCATCTACGACAGCTCGTGTGTGTTTGTGCAGCCGCCGTGAGATCGATAGCAATCCTTCACCCACTCCTGATAAGACTTCACAGTCACTGTACACAATCAATACAGTGCAATAATCATCAGAGCAGTGGGCGAAGCAAAGAAACGTCATGTCATAATGAACCCTAAAATCAAAAAAGATGCTTTTTAAATATTTGAAGGGCTACGAGTATGAATGAAACGTGTGTGCTCATTGGGAAAAAAAAATACATTGCGATATTTCATTTTCCTGCGATATAAAAACAGTTTCACCAGATGAATATCTCTATTCGAAAAGGAATCATTCTAGAATAATTGGGCTGATTTTGCATGGGAGTGAATCTGCATAGAAAATAATAAATTACAAGTTGAAATAAGCAGTGCTTTATGTTTTTCAGGTAAATCTAAAAGTATTTAGTGTACAGAAATTGAATAATCTTCACTATATAAATGAAATATAACATTTAATTAATACAATTTATCTTTGTTAAAGCTACAAAAGTCATTTTCTCTTTTGTTCACCATTGGCGACACAAACAGCTGCGGGTTTATTAGGCTGCTGTCCCTTTAAGACGAATGCACGGACCTAATATGTGACCACAAAACCAGTCATAAGGGTCAATTTTTTTAAATTGAGATTTATCATCTGAAAGCTGAATAAATAATCTTTCCACTGTTGTGTGGTTTGTTAGGACAATATTTGGCAACTATTGGAAAATCTGGAGTCTGAGGGAGCAAAAAAAATCTAAATATTGAGAAAATCTCCTTTAAAGTTGTCCAGATGAAGTCCTTAGCAATGCATATTACTACTAATAATACATTTTTGATATATTTACGGTAGGAAATTTACAAAATATCTTCATGGAACATGATCTTAATATCCTAATGATTTTTGGCATAAAAGAAAAATGGATAATTTTGAATGTATTGTTGCTATTGCCACAAATATCCCCGTGAGACTCATGACTGGTCACAGGCTCACATATAAACACACATCCGCTTCCTTTCTCAATTCTTCACAACACTTAACCCTTAAAGACCGAGACACCCGCCCGCGGCTAAACATAACTATCGTTCTAAAATGTATAATAACTTTTAAACCGCTGATCCAGTCTGTATGCTGTAAAATGTACCGTAAAGAGGAGAATCTCAGCTTTTCAGAAGTATCACATTTCTCACAATTGATCCGTTGTGAGCGTGGATGCGTCAAAATCTGCAGCATTGATTCGTCAAGGAAACGCATGTGGGTCGTTCCCCTGAGCCAAACAGAAACGACTGCTGATCATTAGTCCCACCCCCCGTGCCCTGATTCGCTGAAACTGTCATCAACTCAACCAATGAACATAGTGTTTAGTCTTTTGAACCACCAATCACGTTTCTCTGAAAAATTAGCGTGGCGTGTATTTGCGTGCATGAAAACAAACCGAAATAAACGCACACACAAGTCAGTATATTTGTTTGCATGTCGTTTGTTTTACACCATTTTCACTCAGTTTGTATTTGAGAAGATTATTTGCACCGTTTGTTCATTTACACTCAGTATATTTTATTGCACGGTTTGTTGTCACAACTTGTTGC
Organism: Coreius guichenoti; assembly: GCA_039654105.1. Taxonomy (NCBI): domain Eukaryota; kingdom Metazoa; phylum Chordata; class Actinopteri; order Cypriniformes; family Gobionidae; genus Coreius; species Coreius guichenoti. Next base: position 1,590,454 of record CM077178.1, on the reverse strand, counting down.
ATTGTTTGCATTTGTTGTTCATGTTCAAATGATAATATATTTCTCTGAAGAAAAATGTTTGCTTCAGTGTTCTGTTATTATATAACCATCTTTATGTTTACTTTACTCCCTGTCATTGTCATTGCCAGTAAATAAAATACACCCGTTTTCACTCAAAAACGCCTAGAATAATATTATAATAAATGGCTATAACTTGCTGAGAGATTGTTACATGTAGACAAAATTTCATCTGGAAGTCTAAAACAACCAAGTCTAACTTTCTAAAGGAAAAAATCCTTCTGTTGGAGTTCACAGTAAAAACACCACATTTTTGCTGCCGTTTTTTCTTAAAGTTCTATTAATTTAATCCATTCTCAGACTAAACAAATGTAAAATTGAGACTTCAAATGAGCTAGATGGAAACTTCAGGTTCTCCTGTTTAAAATGATATATGGCATGCTAATGCTAACTGCTAGAATGGGTGAGAAAAACAAAGAAAAGTAGAGGCAAGTCAGGCGTCCCCAAAAATGTTCTAGGTCTTTAAGGGTTTTTCGAGGATACTCGCCGAGACGGCATTTTGACTTCATTTTGCGTGCATGTCAGTTTAAGCTCAAAGAAAGAACTGAATTTGGTGTTCAGAGTAGATTTAAATGTTTACTTTAGCTCAAGTAAATTTCTAATGAAAAAAACTGTACTTTTACTCCGTTACACTGGGCGACATTCCTCTCATTACTTTAGTTTAATGCAATACATGTTAAGAAATACGTTATTCCAAGCGCGCACGGTCTCTTTTTCTAGGGCATGAGCGATGCCCCATTCACAAATGAATCACTATTGAGTCGATTCTGTTCAAAGACTTGATCAAATAAGTTGGGAAAACTGTCTGAATTGGTTCGCGAATCGGTTTGAATGATTTGCTCAGTTTCCTGCGCGCACTGAATCGCTCCTCACTCGGAGTCGTAACAGGAAATGTAAGAACATCTTTGCATGAAGTGTCCGTGAACGTTACAGTCAATTGAAAGCAAATCTGCAAATGCATCCTATTGGTTTGCCAGCGATGAACATCTTTATTGGTTGAACATCTGATCTGTGTATGCTGTTTGTGAACGAGCCACCTTCGATTTCAATTCATTCAGGCAATACATTTTACAACCAAACATATTACGCCACGATACCACTACTGCAAAGTATTGAAAACGAATGTCTTTGCTTAGACACAGTTAAAGGGATAGTTCACCCAAAAATGAAAATTAGCCCATGATTTACTCACCCTCAACTCATCCTAGGTGTGTATGACATTCTTCTTTCAGACGAACACAATCTGAGTTATATTAATAAATGTCCTGGCTCTTCCAAGCTTTATAATGGCAGCCCAAAATTAAGCCCATAAAAGCACATCCATCCATTATAAAAGTGCTCCACACGGCTCCGGGGTTAATAAAAGGCCTTCTGAAGTGAATCTATGGGTTTGTGTAAGAAAAATATCCATATTTAACACGTTATAAAGTAAAATATCTAGCTTCCAGCGGACCGCCTTCCGTATTTAACTTACGAAAAAAGCTTTTAATACTGTTCAAATAACACAAATAAGAGTCGGGACAACGATGTTTTTCTTTTGGTTTACTGCGCCATATGAATTACCAAACTCTACCAACACCGGTCTTTTGGACAATGAACTGGCCAACCAAAAACAAACCCAGAGTTAATCTCTAGAGTGCCAAACAGAGCTTATTCCTGAGTTTACACACAACCCAAAACACTACAGTTCGCTTTGAACGCAAAACTTTGCATGTTCTATGATTTCCGCGATGCAGAAAATGCGGACGGAATCCAGTCATAAAAACGGAATTTACTATATACAGTGGGGAGAGCAAGTATTTGATACACTGCCGATTTTGCAGGTTTTCCCACTTACAAAGCATGTAGAAGTCTGTAATTTTTATCATAGGTACTCTTCAACTGTGAGAGACGGAATCTAAAACAAAAATCCAGAAAATCACATTGTATGATTTTTAAATAATTAATTTGCATTTTATTGCATGACATAAGTATTTGATCACCTACCAACCAGTAAGAATTCTGGCTCTCACAGACCTGTTAGTTTTTCTTTAAGAAGTCCTCCTGTTCTCCACTCATTACCTGTATTAACTGCACCTGTTTGAACTTGTTACCTGTATAAAAGACACCTGTCCACACACTCAATCAAACAGACTCCAACCTCTCCACAATGGCCAAGACCAGAGAGCTGTGTAAGGACATCAGGGATAAAATTGTAGACCTGCACAAGGCTGGGATGGGCTACAGGACAACAGGCAAGCAGCTTGGTGAGAAGGCAACAACTGTTGGCGCAATTATTAGAAAATGGAAGAAGTTCAAGATGACGGTCAATCTCCCTCGGTCTGGGGCACCATGCAAGATCTCACCTCGTGGGGCATCAATGATCATGAGGAAGGTGAGGGATCAGCCCAGAACTACACGGCAGGACCTGGTCAATGACCTGAAGAGAGCTGGGACCACAGTCTCAAAGAAAACCATTAGTAACACACTACGCCGTCATGGATTAAAATCCTGCAGCACACGCAAGGTCCCCCCGCTCAAGCCAGCGCATGTCCAGGCCCGTCTGAAGTTTGCCAATGACCATCTGGATGATCCAGAGGAGGAATGGGAGAAGGTCATGTGGTCTGATGAGACAAAAATAGAGCTTTTGGTCTAAACTCCACTCGCCGTGTTTGGAGGAAGAAGAAGGATGAGTACAACCCCAAGAACACCATCCCAACCGTGAAGCATGGAGGTGGAAACATCATTCTTTGGGGATGCTTTTCTGCAAAGCGGACAGGACGACTGCACCGTATTGAGGGGAGGATGGATGGGGCCATGTATCGCGAGATCTTGGCCAACAACCTCCTTCCCTCAGTAAGAGCATTGAAGATGGGTCGTGGCTGGGTCTTCCAGCATGACAACGACCCGAAACACACAGCCAGGGCAACTAAGGAGTGGCTCCGTAAGAAGCATCTCAAGGTCCTGGAGTGGCCTAGCCAGTCTCCAGACCTGAACCCAATAGAAAATCTTTGGAGGGAGCTGAAAGTCCGTATTGCCCAGCGACAGCCCCGAAACCTGAAGGATCTGGAGAAGGTCTGTATGGAGGAGTGGGCCAAAATCCCTGCTGCAGTGTGTGCAAACCTGGTCAAGAACTACAGGAAACGTATGATCTCTGTAATTGCAAACAAAGGTTTCTGTACCAAATATTAAGTTCTGCTTTTCTGATGTATCAAATACTTATGTCATGCAATAAAATGCAAATTAATTACTTAAAAATCATACAATGTGATTTTCTGGATTTTTGTTTTAGATTCCGTCTCTCACAGTTGAAGAGTACCTATGATAAAAATTACAGACTTCTACATGCTTTGTAAGTGGGCAAACCTGCAAAATCTGCAGTGTATCAAATACTTGTTCTCCACACTGTAACAAGGAATTTGTCAGTTTTTTTGATGAATAAATAAAAATCAGGTCCGTACACTTAAATCAAATCATGATATAGGTGTGTCTGTGAATATTAAACCACAAAAAGACTGTTTAAATACGAATCCTGCATGTCTCTGTGTGAATGAATGGCGCAGACACGCGGTTTCACTTACCACCACACACACACACACACACACACACACACACACACACACACACACACACACACAAGCACTTGCTGTATTTTCAGCGTCTGTAGCCTTACTATATGAAGACATGAACTTCATCTTCGTTTGTTTGGTTTAACTTGACAGAAATATATTACTGTTGTACAGTAGACATGTCTCAATGTAATAATAATACTAACACTAATAATAATAATAATAATAATAATAATAATAATAATAAAAAAATATTATCAAAACTTATTTAAGGAATAATCACGTTTTCTTCCATGTTTTAATTTTAACAATAAAGGTCAAGCATGTTGTTTGACTTCATTTGATTACCAGAAAATACACAGAATTTGTGGGGGAATTTTTTATTTTTATTTAAAAATATATATATATATATATATATATATATATATATATATATATATATATATATATATATATATATATATATATATATATATATATTAAAATAGTTGTTTTTATGAAGTTTATTAATTAGACATGATTTTTGATTATTAAAATGTAATTAAAAACAATTCAAATGGAATCCAGTAAACTTAAAACACAGAATTTGGTAAAAATAAAACGGAACTGGATGGGGGGGGGAGCAGATTTCATAGGGCCCTAAAGATGTAATTTTTGTTAAACTTTTAATAAATTTATGTTAAACTGTATAGGTTTCATTATTTCAATTAATTAGACACGCTTTTTGATACTAAAAATTTTATTTAACCATTAAAATGGAGTCCAAAAAAATTTAAAATGGAAAAAAAAAAAAAACGAAATCCAGAAAAATTAAAACGGAAAAAACAGAACTAGGAAAAAAAAAATCTAACGGATTTCATAGGGCCCTACATGTTCACTTTATTTTGACATTGTCTAATAATCCAAAATGTTAATATTATACAAAGCAAAGAATGTGCAATGATTTTTGGGCTACAGATGCCAGAAATAATGCTGTTTGTTGCAAAGAAATATAATTATGATAATAATAATAATAATAACAATAACAATAACAACAACAACAACTTTAAATTCAATATCTATGTAAATATTAACATGTTGTTATATAGGCTATATATATGATACGAAGTAACTAGTAACTAGCTACTTTTTACTCTTACTCAAGTAACTATTCAGATTAGTACTTTTACTTTAAGTAAATATTTCTATGAGTACTTGTACAGTTTTTGGATATCTACCCACCTCTATTGATGCCTGACTCGACTTAAAAACACATGCAAATGATAAACTTTCACTCTATGATGGTTAAACTTTGCAATTAATCTTGAAATCACACGCGTTCTGAACCGGGGTGCATCTGCCCGTACGGATCACGGATCAACTACGATCCATACTTACCATCCGCAATAGTCACATCGCAATATCGATGCTAAAGCGATATATATCATGCAGCACTATTACTCATTAATGCTCACAACATCCTAAAAATTCTCTTTAAATAAATTTGAAGTAAACTTATGCAAATCCATAAGTTTTTCTCCAGTGTAAAAAGTTTTGTTTCCTTCTCCCAGTGACAAAAATTAAGAAATTACCATCACAGATTTTTTTTTCATAATAAATGTAATACTAACTTTATACCTTTCTAATGATTTATAGGGGAAAAAAAAGCAGTATTTTCAAGTGCTCAACCAAAACGGATGGATGTTTGGATTGTGATTAGGGATATTGGGCTTTTAAACATAACTTACTTGATGTTCAGCAAGCGGTGTTATGTTCCTGCAGTCTGTTTACATTTGGCAAACAAAGAAAACATTCCTGTCATGACAACTCTCAGAGTGTTTGACATGTAAATGAATATGACAACATTGATACACTATATTGCCAAAAGTTTTGGGACGCCTGCCTTTACATGCACATGAACTTTTTTCATATCCCATTCTTCGTAGGGTTTAATATGGAGTTGGCCCACCCTTTGCAGCTCTAACAGCTTCAGCTCTTCTGGGAAGGCTTTCCACAAGGTTTAGGAGTGTGTTTATGGGAACTTTTGACCATTCTTCTAGAAGCGCATTTGTGAGGTCAGGCACTGATGTTGGACGAGAAGGCCTGGCTCGCAGTCTCCGCTCTAATTCATCCCAAAGGTGTTCTATCGGGTTGAGGTCAGGACTCTGTGCAGGCCAGTCAAGTTCCTCCACACCAAACTCGCTCATCCATGTCTTTATGGACCGACGCTTTGTGCACTGGTGCGCAGTCATGTTGGAACAGGAAGGGGCCATCCCCAAACTGTTCCCACAAAGTTGGGAGCATGAAATTGTCCAAAATGTCTTGGTGAAGCATTAAGAGTTCCTTTCACTGGAACTAAGGGGCCAAGCCCAACCCCTGAAAAACAACCCCACACCATAATCCCCCCTCCACCAAACTTTACACTTGGCACAATGCAGTCAGGCAAGTCCCGTTCTCCTGGCAACCGCCAAACCCAGACTCATCCATGGGATTGCCAGACAGAGAAGCGTGATTGGTCACTCCAGAGAACACGTCTCACTGCTCTAGAGTCCAGTGGCGGCGTGCTTTACCCCACTGCATCCCACGCTTTGCATTGCACTTGGTGATGTAAGGCTTGGATGAGCTGCTCAGCCATGGAAACCCATTCCATGAAGCTCTCTACACACTGTTCTTGAGCTCTGAAGGCCACACAAAGTTTGGAGGTCTGTAGCTATTGACTTGGCGACTTCTGCGCACTGACCCCGCTCTGTGAATTTACATGGCCCACTTTGCGGCTGAGCTGGAGAAGGTGGAGGGTTTCTTTCACGCTGCTACTGCAACCACAAATGCTGACCAAGTATTTGAAGTTTGAGCAGCGAGCTCATTGGCTACTAATACAGCAGGAACCAATCAGCCTGTGTCATCTAGAGTTAGTATTTTGTGTGCCCTGTATGCAACATTATTGTTCTTTGTCAGTCACATGCCTGTTTAAGTGATGAACTGCACTACTGGTTATTTTCAAAGATAGTAACCGACAGTTTATTCTTGTGCTACAATTGTGTGGTCTGTGTTACTGTGCTTTCACTTCCCTGTTCTTCAAGAATGAACCACATTTAACTTTCCTGACAGAATATTCTGAGTTCGACTCAGAGTTGTGTAACCAGTTTCAGCCAGTTATTTCTAACAATGTGGTCTGTGCAAAACAAAAGCTTCTTCCAAGAGTGAGGGGGAAAAGAAAGCAACGCTTCATAAAACACAAATATATCATCCGAAGAATGTGACGCATCCAAGGAACATTACAAAACACTGACGTTTGAAGACCATAGCTATCTTCAGAATGTTAGTCAAGGTTCCCAATTCAGTTTTTCATGATCATCCTCTCGATGACACTCGCAATCAAGGCAGTCTTTATGCAAATGAGCTCTCTGCTGATTGGCTGATGTCTTGCGGCGCATGAACACCAATCAGAAGTGAAGCTTCCACACTTTAAATGTAAAGATCTGAAGATGAGTCACGCCGAACACAAACATTAGATGGATTTAGACACAAACCATGCATTCAGAAACCACGAGCTGCTCTGAAAGCACTTAAACACACGCTGTGTTCAGACAGGCAGCAAAACAAAACGGCCAAATGAAAGCTTCTGCTTATAGTCAGAATATATATATATATATATATATATATATATATATATATATATATATATATATATATATATATATATATATATATATATATATATATATATATATATATATATATATATATATATATATATACGCACTGAACTGATCAAAAGACGTTGTTGCAAAAGATTGTATGTCAAATAAACGCTGTTCTTTTTAACTTTCATCCTGTTTTTAACATTGATAATAATCATAAATGTTTCTTGAGCGCCTAATCCTCATGAAAATGATTTCTGAAGGATCATGTGACACTGAAGACTGGAGTAATGATGATAAATTCAGCTTTGATCACAGGAATAAATTACTGATTCACATCAGGGGTGTAACGCTACACGTATTCGCACTGAAGCATTAACGAAGACGAAGACTAATGAAGACTAGCATTAACTAGCTAATGCAATAAATGCCACCAATTGGTTACACAATGCTTTGATAGCATTAGCATAGCACTTGCTGAATGAGGACAGCAATATAATACATTTAACATAAATCTGTTCTCAAACTAAGCTCATGCTCCACTCGTCACATGATGGAAACCCTACAAAAAACCCATAACATAACAGAAACTCTTCTAAACTAGCATAACAAAACATGAAACGCTACTAAACCTCCCACTTACTGATTCACATCAGGGGTGTAACGCTACACGTATTCGCACTGAACCGTTTCGGTACAGGACTTCTGGTGCACGTGTGTACCGAACGGTACGAATGCAATCTTTAACAGTTAACAGTCGGCTTGTTTTACGCACAGAACACACTTCAATCTGAGTTCCCACATAAGCATATGAAGTATTCTGTCTATTTTATCAGGAAATTCAAACGATAAAGGCCGTTTTGCCGCTCTTTAATGTGGCGTGACTGATCACTGTACAGGCGAGTGAACGCGATCGTCATAGTCAAAGAATAAACATGAATGAACATCTGAAGGTGTGTTGAGGATACATTACAGCTTACTGACACGCATCATATGTGGTGTAATCGCTCAGTGTTTCAACGGTGGAAAGACGTCAATAAAACAGCTTGTAAACAATGTCCCGTAGCATCACATTTCCCTCAGAAGTCACTCAGTGTCCACAGCTGTGAGTTCACTAGAGAAATCAACTCGTTCACTGAATATATGACCTATATTAGCCTATATATCATTATATTCCACTGAACCTGTTAGTGATGTCTGGATTATTAATGTGTGTTTAAATAAATCTGTCATGAAAATGACAGCCACTGTGTGTAAATGATTATATTTCAACAACGAATTAGAGCAAAAACATAATTTTATAATTAGATTCAGAAGTTAATGCAAAAACTGCCTAATGTGAAGTTTACATGTTTGCACATAATGTGTTATTTGAGTGTTGATTATTATATCTAAGAATAAATAGCAACTGAATTTAGGCTAATTTGGGCTCTGTTTAATATTATAGTAATGTGCACGTAAGGGCTCCCGATATAGTTTACAGCATTATCTTTAAGAAACTTTTAGTTATAATTGAATTAATTTAAGGACAGACACAATTTGTTCAGTAAACGACTTTTTTTTTTTTTGTGCCTTTATTGACAGTAGAGATTTTGATTTCTAATTCACATAGAAAACAGCTGTTTTACATTGGAATAATATTTCAGAATTTTTACTGTATTTTTGATCAAATAAATGCAGCTTAATTAGTCCAAACTTTTAAACTAAATACATCCCACTATTTTTCACAAATTACATGAATTCATATACTGTGCACACCTTAAACACACTGTATACTGCAATACTAGCACTAGTAGTATTCTGGAACCAGACTTTTGATTAGATAACCATCAGATGTTTGGTGTAACAGTGAAAAAGAGGCTTTAGATCCAGCGAGGAGGAAAACGGTTATCGCTGTAACCCAACGCCAATGTTAAAGCCCACCGCTGAACTTCACCACACCAAGCCAAATCTGATCCCAGATCCGATAAGCAACCGATCCAGAGTGCGATTCCCACGGCGCCAAACTTTTCCCAACATGCAGCACTTACCAATCGCAGGCCATGGGGGGAAGAAAAAGCCACGGCTCCGCTTCAGAGAAAAGGCTTTCCAAATGCTAGACTTGACCCAGATCTGCACATCAGAGACTCTGAACTTTAGACCTTGTTTTTAAGCGCTCGCTAGGAAAAGAAAAGGCCCGCTCGTAGCTGGCAGGAGGACAAAACGGGGCGGGAGGGAGCAGCTCGCGGCTTACAGAGGAATGGGGGCCCTAAATCCCGTCAGAGGGGCCCGTTTAGGGAGGGAACGGCTCGCTGAAGACCTGCAGGCGGAGCTGAGCCTGTCGAGAGTGTCCCAACATGCCTGCGCTGCTCTCAAAAGTACACACTCCACTCGAGATCTGATGGTGATGATCATCTAACCTGTACTTGCAATTAATTATTTTCTGCTACTGGAACGACTGACCAGGAACGTGTGTAAACATTCCATACTTGAGCAACAAAAGCCATCATTTTTTCAAAAAAGTTAACTTTTAGGAAAGTTCAGGGCGTGTGCAAACTCTCACTGTGACAAACCATAGGGGTGGGAGGGAAAAAACAGATTCTCTGAATGCATCAACGATTCTGAGAATTTCAGAAGCGATCCTGAGTTTGGTTTTTAGCCGTAGATGTGCGACCGAGAAATAGCCGTAAAAAACACTTAAACCTTCCATAAAACAGCCCTACCCTTAACAGTATGACATTAGAGCACAATGCAGCCCTGTGTAGAGCGATGTTTAAATGTTACACCGTAAATAAGTTGGCAAAACTCAAAAAACTTCAGGCAATCGGTTGAGAAATGTAAAGTTTTAAGTAAGCAGAACTTGCAGATTTTAATTGCTCTGAACTTGACATATTTGAGTAAGCTAATTAATACATTTCACTTAAAAATATCATGTAATCTCACATTTTTAGTAGTGGAAACTTGACTAGCATTAACTAGCTAATGCAATAAATGCCACCAATTGGTTACACAATGCTTTGATAGCATTAGCATAGCACTTGCTGAATGAGGACAGCAATATAATACATTTAACATAAATCTGTTCTCAAACTAAGCTCATGCTCCACTCGTCACATGATGGAAACCCTACAAAAAACCCATAACATAACAGAAGCTCTTCTAAACTAGCATAACAAAACATGAAACACTACTAAACCTCCCACTTAATGTTAATCTTGCACAAAAAAACCCAAACATAATATAACGCTTAATTTTGGCATCTACTCTCCGTTTTGAGTGTCATGGCAAAGCATGCTGGGAAATAGAAATCCCAACCCAGTTTCAGTTAAATTTAAGTTTGTCTAAATTAAAAGAAACAAGTTCATAAAACTCAAAACAATGAAACAATTCAGATTACTTAAAATGTGTCCGTTTTGAGAACTCAAACGAAGCCGTTACATAAACTTAATGTGTAATTGAAAAAATTAAGTTATGTGAACTTGACAACATAAAAATTAACCCAGAACCCAGAAGTGCTGAATGTGCCAGATCTGGGCCGACACTATGTTGCTGTCTGGGTTAATTTTTTTCAATTACGCATTAAGTTTATTTACTTAATAATTTAAGGTTATCTCACTTTTTTAAGTAAATAAACCTAATGTGTAAAAATTGAAAAAATTAAGTTATGTGGAATTTATCAACAAAGTCAACTGATCACTTTTTGGAAGAAATCATAAGAGCAGTATTCTAGGATGCTACTCTAGTCCATGATGTAACAGAGAAGGGGAGGGGCTTGTGAATGAGGGGAGGGGCTTCTCGTGGAAAGGCGTGGCCTGAGAGGGAGAATATCCCAGAATAGCATACTAGCACACTATATGGCAGAAATAGAAAAACATTATGCAAGTATATGATATTCCAGCTTTAGATATCAAATGGGTCAGGGATGCTGCACAAGCACTAAATACACAAACCATTACAACCTGATTACAAGACGACAACAACAGAGGATCTTTATCGACTCACCAAATGATCAAAGCTCAAATCAAATCAACAGCATGTGAGGTCGAGCATCAGACTTTAACCTCACGGCGATACACCGCCGCACACACCAGGTGAGGGAACGCACTGTACAGGAACAAACACACACGAGCCTGCCAAATGAAAATAGCACAAGAACACCACGTTGACTTACGGTTACAACAATAAACCATCTGACGTGTGCAGAGCTTCACCCGCTCAAACCACAGACAGGAAACATGCCGAGAGGCTTTGAAAAGAGTCCAGACACTATAATAATAATAATAATAATAATCATTATAATTGCATCATCTAAAATGCAATAAAATAAAACAAGATAAAAAAAAAAAAACCAAGAACCAAAAAACAAGATAATATAAAATAAAGTCATTGTATTGGATAAACAAAAAAAATTTAAAAAGAAAAAAAAAAATCTGCTTATTACGATTTAAAATATTAAACAAAATAAGAGATGCTACAATTGCAATAACACTATTTGAGTGTGACACATTCTGGTTGTCAGCGCACGTTTTAACACGATGAACTACACCCGTGGTTAGGGATGTCAAAAATACAAATAAAAAAAAAAACAATAAAAAAACACATGTAACGTCTTTCTACAGTATTGGCAGTACAGAATGTCTTTATGCGGGAAGAAAAACACAGTGTCTGTGAATACTGAACATTTTTTCTGGTGATGATTCAAGGTCAGTGTTGACTTCATTGAAAAACACTTTAATTTGGGTGAAGCTGAGATTAAGTTAGGAGTTACAGTAATTGCTTTTTTATTTGTTCTCTTTTCTGTATTTGACAACTTAAAGGTGGGGTAAGTGCTTTCTGGTAACCGATGTTGATATTTCAAATCACCAAAACAAACACGCCCCCACCCCAAAAGGGTCTCGCCCCTATTTTGATAGCTCCGCCCCACACATGCGTAACCCAGGCAACGACTATGACGGAATCTGCTGTGCCAGCCGGCCGAGGCTATGATGTCTCAATAAGTGAAAGCAATGTGTGTTACTATGGTAAAAAAATAAAGTCATCCCTTCCATCCCAAAAACACAAACACAGTTCTCATGAACAACTCGATAGCATGAGCACGAATATATTACATATTACATATTACATATTACATATTACTTCGCTCCTTGAGTTCTCTCCAGCGCTGGAAAGCTGATCTTCTTGCCTGATCGTAAGCCTTCTTTTGTTCCACACACATCTTCCACATGTGTTTTTTTATCTGCCATCTCTCTCTTTCTGTCGTCGCTCGGCTAATGTCCGTCCTGTGTGTCGTGTCTTTTAAATAATGACGTGCACTGAGCGCTCTCTTCTCCCCGTCATTCGTAGACACGCCCCTTACTGCTGATTGGCTGCAAGTTTGTTTTGGTACTCGGCCTGAGACACTTTTCTAAAGCAATTTTGAAATATCACTTACCCCAACTTTAATATAAAATAAAACTTAAATATGCACAAGCCAGACAAACACAAATATTTGACATCTGCTCTATCTTGGATACTAATCTAGTTTGTAACAGAGTCTCAATATTCATAGTCCACAATTCCAGCTTTGTGACAAATTGCTTGTGACCAGAAACAAAATTAAATGAATAGTCAAATTCAGATGAACCCTCTGGTGCTGTTCTGTCATTTTTGACTGAAAATATTTATGTTTTGTTTTGTTTTTTACTTAAAGGTGCAGAGTGTAGTATTTATGAGGATCTATTGACAGGAATGCAATATAATATGCATAACTATGTTTTCAGTGGTGTGTAAAGACCTTACATAATGAACCATTTTTATTACCTTAGAATGAGCCGTTTCTATCTACACACACCGCGGGTCCCTTACAGTGAAGTCGCCATTTTGCGCCGTCATGTTTCTACGGTAGCCCTAAACGGACAAACTTCTCTACAGAGCGCTAGCTACTCTCTGCTCTCTCAGACGCTGACATCTTTGTCCTGTGTCGGCCACCGTAGCTTCTCTACGTGCTTCGACATGGAGGGGTGAGCGGTGGACGGGTGCAATTCACAACCTCACCACTAGATGCCGCTAAAATTCACACACTGCACCTTTAATGGGAATGGTACGAAACGTGGTTTTGGCACTTGCTGTGTGGACAAAAAAAAAAAAAAAAAAAAAAAAAAAAATCATGGACATGATTCGAAAAGGTTAAATGTCCTGGAAAAACAGTCACACTTGTATTGTTCGCGCATTGGAAATGAATGGAGAATGAATCTCATCTAGTGGAAGCGTTTGGTACTGCAGCCAAACTAAATCTCACTGAACGCTCATTTATTGAGATATCAACCTCACATTTGGAGCATAACTTGTTTAGATTTATGGCTTTGATTTTCACGCAGGCTAAAGAGTAAAACATGTTTTGGAAAATATATATATTTTTTATAAAAAATGAAAATAGTAATTTAGTGCATTTTTCATAACAATAAACTATACAGGCCAAACTGCGATGCACTGTGTATTCTGACACCTTTCTATCAGAACCAGCATTAACTTCTTGAGCAATTTGAGCTGCAGTAGCTCGTCTGTTTGATCGGACCACACGGGCCAGCCTTCACTCCCCACGTGCATCAGTGAGCCTTGGCCGCCCATGACCCTGTCGCCGGTTCACCACTGTTCCTTCCTTGGAGCACTTTTGATAGATACTGACCACTGCAGACCGTGAACACCCCACAAGAGCTGCAGTTTTGGAGATGCTCTGACCCAGTCGTCTAGCCATCACAATTTGGCCCTTGTCAAACTCGCTCAAATCCTTACGCTTGCCCATTTTTCCTGCTTCTAACACATCAACTTTGAGGACAAAATGTTCACTTGCTGCCTAATATATCCCACCCACTAACAGGAGCCGTGATGAAGAGATAATCAGTGTTATTCACTTCACCGGTCAAACTTTTTTAAATTAATTATTTCACGTCAGCAATAATCTGCCAAGTGTCGTCTTTAAAAAGACACCAAACTTCAGTCTGTTGCTCCAAAACATTCAAGATTTATGAGTTTAAGCTGGAAATTTCACTTTCATTTTTCTATGCTCAAAGTGCATAAATGGATTGTAAACTACAGAATAAATAATACAAAAATAATGAATACAAAAAAAAAAAAAAATAGTATAGAAAAATACAAAATAATAAATAAACATTTAATCGAACTAGTATATTCATTTCATTAAAAAAGTTTATTTATTTATTTATTTATTTCCCCCTCACCATGTGAGCAGAACCAGAGTTAGTAGTTAATTGACAGTAAAGAGTCAATATTGACATCATGTTGACTTTAAATGTCCAAATAGTTTCTGGGAATCATACACCACATGACTTATTTAGTCATTAAGGGACAAAACGCACAAGGGGCCTCTTGTATAAAACTTACTATCGATTTTGCATACGCACAAAACTTTTCAGATTTATAAAACGCCAGAACCTGCGGAAAATTCCCTTTCTAAAGCGCAGTCAGAGAAGATGTGCGTCCATACATCTCCACCCCGTCTCCTCCCTAAAATAACCATATATGAGCCTAGTTTTACTATGCATAACGTCATTTGCATATCATTTCCATGCATATTCCCATCCACGCGATACCATGTATAAAGTGTGCTTTCGGTGCACACTAGGGGTGTAACGGTACACAAAACCAACGGTTCGGTACAGCAGGGGAGAGAAAACTAAATATAAAATAGCTTTTATTTATTAAACAGTGGTTTACTTAACAAATTGTGTCTGTCCTTAAATTAATTCAATTATAACTAAAAGGTTTCTTAAAGATAATGCCGTAAACTATATCGGGAGCCCTTACGTGCACATTACTATAATATTAAACAGAGCCCAAATTAGCCTAAATTCAGTTGCTATTTATTCTTAGATATAATAATCAACACTCAAATAACACATTATGTGCAAACATGTAAACTTCACATTAGGCAGTTTTTGCATTAACTTCTGAATCTAATTATAAAATTATGTTTTTGCTCTAATTCGTTGTTGAAATATAATCATTTACACACAGTGGCTGTCATTTTCATGACAGATTTATTTAAACACACATTAATAATCCAGACATCACTAACAGGTTCAGTGGAATATAATGATATATAGGCTAATATAGGTCATATATTCAGTGAACGAGTTGATTTCTCTAGTGAACTCACAGCTGTGGACACTGAA
Organism: Coreius guichenoti; assembly: GCA_039654105.1. Classification (NCBI taxonomy): domain Eukaryota; kingdom Metazoa; phylum Chordata; class Actinopteri; order Cypriniformes; family Gobionidae; genus Coreius; species Coreius guichenoti. The sequence continues at coordinate 1,575,079 of CM077178.1, read as the reverse complement.
TGACTTCTGAGGGAAATGTGATGCTACGGGACATTGTTCTCAAGCTGTTTTATTGACGTCTTTCCACCGTTGAAACACTGAGCGATTACACCACATATGATGCGTGTCAGTAAGCTGTAATGTATCCTCAACACACCTTCAGATGTTCATTCATGTTTATTCTTTGACTATGACGATCGCGTTCACTCGCCTGTACAGTGATCAGTCACGCCACATTAAAGAGCGGCAAAACGGCATTTATCGTTTGAATTTCGTGATAAAATGGACAGAATACTTCATATGTTTATGTGGGAACTCAGATTGAAGTGTGTTCTGTGCGTAAAACAAGCCGACTGTTAACTGTTAAGTTAATAGATCTATAGATCTGTCTGTATATATATATATATATATATATATATATATATATATATATATATATATATATATTATATATATATATATATATATATATATATATATATATACACACACATACACACACTATATATATATATATATATAAAAAAAAATATTGATATTTATGCTTTAAGTAAAATCTACGTAACTTTCTGATACTGGTGTTCCCATCATGCACTGGGGCATGAATAATTAATAAGGTTGCATTTTTCACTGTTTTCCAGCTGTATTTTTATCATTGCTGTTGTTAGATTTAGTAATTTGCCGATTTGTGACATTTTCTACTAGATTACACATTCGAATGTTCCCGTTATTGTGTATCAAGTATTGTGTTCGGGTGGGTATCACATTACTTCTGATATAGATATGTGTCTACACAATATCTACTGTATTAATTACTCAAGTGTCGTTTTATTGTTTGAGTAATATGTACTTGACTCAGAGAACTGCAAAGTAAACTTCAACTAAGCAGAAATTGCTCAAACTTTAACTGGCCAAGATACTTATTTTCTTTGTTGATTTTACTTAACTTAGTTAAGTAGCTTGTAGCAACTCAATGTAAAAACTACACATAATGTAATAAGTATAACATTATTATTGTAATAAAATGTAATAAAATCGTGAGCTCATAATGTAATAATTTTCTCAATGTAAAAATAGTTATTACATTATCAAACTCACCAAAAACATGTAATATTTTCATTATTGTAAAAGCTTTTGAAACTTAAATATTAGTATTCCCTTACAGAACATTTTTAAAAATCTAAAGCCAGTCTTAAACTACCTGTGAACTGCAATATTTAAATATTCATGCAATTATTAATATTATTGTTATTATTATTATTATTATTATTATTATTATTATTAATAATCATTATTAAACAAAGAATTGGTATTCCTTTAGAGTACATTACAACAACAACAACAACAACAAAGTGTGTGTGTGTGTGTGTGTGTGTGTGTGTGCGCGTTGAAAAATACAGTAAAACACACCCCTGCTAAAACTGTTGGGTTTTGTGATGTAAAAAAGTACTACTACTACTACTACTACTACTACTACCAGTAGTAGCAGTAATCTGGTGGATTTTGTAGGCAGGAATAATTTTAATTAAAAAAAATAATAATAATAATAATAATAATAATAATAATAATAATAATAATAATAATAATAATTGCAAGAATATTTAAATCTGTTGCATTTCGCAGGTAGTTTAAGACTGGATTTAGATTTCTAAAAATTGACTAAGGGAATACAATTTTTTTTTTACAATAATGAAAATATGGCATGTTTTTGGTGAGTTTATAATGTAATTTCTCATAATGTAAAAATAGTTATTACAATAAGATTTTATTACGTTTTGAGAAAATTATTTCATTATGAACATTTTATTACAATAATAATGTAATACTTATTACATTATGTGCAGTTATTACAGTATGAGTTGCTACAAGCTACTTAATTCCATATGTGAAATTTATAAAAACTATGCATGCAAGTACTTGCAAAAGAAAAATTAATTACATTTGACCTCCTTTTTTTACAGTGTACGTCAGGCCACACCATTTGTACATCAAGCCTCGGGATCTGAGACAAACGCTCCAAACGTGACAGGTGTGAAACGCCCTGAAAACCATTTGTCGGGTCACATGATGGTGAGACGGAGCCAGATCATCAGCCGCCGTGATGTTCACCCGTGCGCGTCTCAGTCGCGGGTCTGTGCATGTCCGCTGGCGCGCCCCGTGTGGAGAATGTGGCTAATTTCCTTAATACTACATTCCTGTTCTCAAAGGGCAGCAGGACACCCACAGAGTCCAGCATTCAGTTACTCAGAGGTCTGACGCCAAAGACACAAACATAAAAGCACAGAACTTCACATCTGGTGGACGGGCCTAGTTCTGAACGCTCGAATCAGCCGAGAACAGGATCATGCCTGTATTTACATCACAATACAAAAAACAACAAGACCTCATCAAATGAAATCATATAAAGTAAGAAAATTTGCACAGTTGCCCACCACAATGGTCAGGGACTCGGGTCCCTCCTGCAGGAGCATCATCCGTTTCACCGGTCACACTAATCGCCAGCGTCTGATTCAACAGTCTGAGCCGGACTCACACAGACCAGAACCAGCACGACCCATTAGAGGTGTGAGGAAACTGGAACGAGGTTCATTCGCACCACGACCCTTCAGGCCAACTCTGACACCAGCTGGACGGAAAATGATTCAGTCTCGTTTGAGCTGTAAACAACTCACTCACTTACTCACACACACACACACGCCTTGGGTTTCCATGTTATATACAGACTTTCCAGGGTCGTAATGGTTTTTAAACTGTACAAACTGTATATTCTCTCCCCTTACACTACCCACCTAACCTTACACTAAACCTTTCTGCATGTTTA
>CM077178.1:1559779-1567279 GCA_039654105.1 Coreius guichenoti | reverse complement strand
GAGGAACACCAGCGCTCAGAGCAGATGCTGTGAAAGACACACACACACACACATACACTCTGCTTTTAATTCACTGCTAAATCATACATGTTTTTCTCAGACTTTCAGTCCATGAAGCGAGGTGGTAATTACTCTTTTTACTTTATATCTATAATATCACCATCAATAATACTATATTCATGTCAAAAATAAATAAAATATACACTACTGTTCAAAGGAAATTAACACTTTTATTCAGTAAGGATGCATTGATTTATAACTGACTTGAAATTAGGGGTGAGCGATATTGACAAATTATATCTCTATGTTTTCTGGGATATTTGGACGATATATTATGGGGATTTTTACCTTTATAAAGCCATTTTTTCTAACCTAATTAAATGTATGCAACATCTTTTGTGTCAAATTCCTACATTTAAATCAATAAATTAAATTCTAATAAGAAGATGCAAATGAAATCTGTATCAACATAATTCATCTTTGCAGTGCAGAGGAAACACAGAATCTGCATCTGAAGTGCAAGGTTAAACATAAAACGCTGAATATTGATATTTGAAATGATTTAAAAACATGAAAAGATACTTTAAAGGTGAAATTAGTAGGTGGCAGTGAGTCACTGTTAATGAGTGAGTCATTCAGATTCAGCTGATTCATTCAAACGGCTGATTCATTCAGGAACGAAGCATTTGACTGTCTTAATGAGTGAGTCATTGAATCATTCATTCAACCGGCTGATTCATTCAGGAACGAAGCATTTGACTGTCTTAATGAGTGAGTCATTGAATCATTCATTCAACCGGCTGATTCATTCAGGAACGAAGCATTTGACTGTCTTAATGAGTGAGTCATTGAATCATTCATTCAACCGGCTGATTCATTCAGGAACGAAGCATTTGACTGTCTTAATGAGTGAGTCACTGAATCATTCATTCAACCGGCTGATTCATTCAGGAACGAAGCATTTGACTGTCTTAATGAGTGAGTCATTGAATCATTCATTAAACCGGTTCATTCAACCAGCTGATTCATTCAGGAATGACCCATTTGACTCTCTTAATGAGTGAGTCATTGAATCATTCATTTAACCGGCTGATTCATTCAGGAACGACGCATTTGACTCTCTTAATGAGTGAGTTATTGAATCAATCATTCAACCATTCAGGAACAAAGCATTTGAGTGTCTTAATGAGTGAGCCATTGAATCATTCATTCAACCGATTCATTCAAACGGCTGATTCATTCAGGAACAAAGCATTTGACTCTCTTAATGAGTGAGTCATTGAATCATTCATTCAACCGATTCATTCAACCGGCTGATTCATTCAGGAACAAAGCATTTGACTCTCTTAATGAGTGAGTCAATGAATCATTCATTCAACCGATTCGAAAACCGGTTCAAAAAGCGGATTCATTCAGTCAGGAAACACCGCTGTGTGACACAAAATCTATTTTCATTGGCGAAACAGAGCAAAAACAGGCAATATTGTGTCTAAAATGTAAGTCACTTAATATTAACTTCTTGTATAAAATCAATATCAAATTTGCTGTTATGTTGATATTGACGGCACTCTTCATGTGATATTGATTCACTATATTAAATGATATAAATATAAAAATACATACAGGGGCATTTTTGCCCCTTATCTTGAATTTTGGGGACATTTTGGGCACTAGTCTAACCCACTAGACTACACGTAGTGTACGTGTGCAAGTCAGATCCACACATCGTTAAAACAACAATTACGATATTAATCGCAGACGATATATAAATCGCACACCCCTATTTGGACTGTTACAAAAGATATTTCAAATAAATGCTAAAAAACTTTCTATTCATCAAAGAATCCTGAGAAATAAAAATAATCACAGTTTCCACAAGGGGAGTTCTTGAGTACTCATGACACGACGATGATTGCCACAACTTTAAAAACATATTTATTTTTTTCTGATTGGTTATTACCGCATTTTGGGCGGTGCTTGAGGTCTGATTGGTTGGCGTTAGGACAATACGAAGTGAGTGAAATAAAGCGAGTGACGATTAATCGATTGTGTAAGTTGTGTTTGTTAGCACAGGTCGTTTAACACTAACTGGGTTTCCTACAACTAATGGCTATTTTTGAATGATCTTTTGCATTGAGTATTTAATCATTTCCTAACATGAAGCGTAATCAAACTAGTCTCGTTTCATTTTTGAATGACTGACACATATATGCATCACATAAAGTTCAATTAATCGATGACTTGGTTAGTCGATTAATCGTTTTACTGATTTATCCCAGGGCTCCACATTAACGCTTGTCCGGGACCAAGATTGCCGTCTTCCTGAATACCATCATGATTGAAAATGACACTGATTTCATACAACAGATCAATAAACAAGAAGTTAATATTAAATCACTCACATTTTAGATGCAATATTGACTGTTTCAGCAGTGAAAATAGTTAACAGCAGAACCACAGCAACACTCAGCCGTGTTTCATCACTGAATGATTCAGCGTTTGAACGAATCGGTCGAGTCAAAGAGTCAATGACTCATTCGTAAACAACTGCCTCATTCTAGAATGATTCAACGTTTGAACGAATCAGTCGAGTCAAAGATTCAATGACTCATTCGTAAACAACTGCCTCATTCTAGAATGATTCAGCGTTTGAGCGAATCGGTCAAGTCAAAGATTCAATGACTCTTTCGTAAACAACTGCCTCATTCTTGAATGATTCAGCGTTTGAAGGAATCGGTCGAGTCAAAGATTCAATGACTCATTCGTAGACAACTGCCTCATTCTAGAATGATTCAACGTTTGAAGGAATCGGTCGAGTCAAAGATTCAATGACTCATTCGTAAACAACTCCCTAATTCTTGAATGATTCCGCGTTTGAACGAATCGGTCGAGTCAAAGATTCAATGACTCATTCGTAAACAACTGCCTCATTCTAGAATGATTCAGTGTTTGAACAAATCAGTCGAGTTAAAGATTCAATGACTCATTCTTAACAACTGCCTCATTCTAGAATGATTCAGCGTTTGAACAAATCGGTCGAGTTAAAGATTCAATGACTCATTCGTAAACAACTGCCTCATTCTAGAATGATTCAGTGTTTGAACAAATCAGTCGAGTTAAAGATTCAATGACTCATTCTTAACTGCCTCATTCTAGAATGAATCAGCGTTTGAACAAATCGGTCGAGTCAAAGATTCAATGACTCATTCGTAGACAACTGCCTCATTCTAGAATGATTCAGCGTTTGAACAAATCGGTCGAGTCAAAGATCAATGACTCATTCGTAGACAACTGCCTCATTCTAGAATGATTCAGCGTTTGAACAAATCAGTCGAGTCAAAGATTCAATGACTCATTCGTAAACAACTGCCTCATTCTAGAATGATTCAGTGTTTGAACAAATCAGTCGAGTTAAAGATTCAATGACTCATTCTTAACAACTGCCTCATTCTAGAATGAATCAGCGTTTGAACAAATCGGTCGAGTCAAAGATTCAATGACTCATTCGTAGACAACTGCCTCATTCTAGAATGATTCAGCGTTTGAACAAATCAGTCGAGTCAAAGATTCAATGACTCATTCGTAAACAACTGCCTCATTCTAGAATGATTCAGCGTTTGAACAAATCAGTCGAGTTAAAGATTCAATGACTCATTCTTAACAACTGCCTCATTCTAGAATGATTCAGTGTTTGAACAAATCGGTCGAGTTAAAGATTCAATGACTCATTCTTAACTGCCTCATTCTAGAATGAATCAGCGTTTGAACAAATCGGTCGAGTCAAAGATTCAATGACTCATTCGTAGACAACTGCCTCATTCTAGAATGATTCAACGTTTGAACGAATCGACTCAATGACTCACTCATTAAGACGGTCACCTGTCGCCACCTACTGGCGGTAGAAAGTATAATTTCTTATTTGTATTTTCATAAAATATTTAAAACAATCTCATATTATTTAATGCCGTTTTTCAGTGTAAATGATTTAATTTGATTGGTAACAGCCCTATAGTATCTTATTATTATAATTTAATATATTGATCAAATTTAAGAATGTGAAATGAAAGATGAAGCATACATTTAATAAAATTAAGGGGGGGGGGGTACACTTTATAAAAGGGTAAATACGCAGATTTTAATATGTCAAAGCTGATCGAACACTATACATGAGAATATTGAGTCAGAATAAATTATATTTACACCACCAAAAATTAATTTTTTTCCGTACAAGAAACTTTTTTACTCGGACAAGCACGACACGTGACTGTATTCATAACTCGAAAGGAAACGGCCATCCCTAGTGTAGATGTGCCTCGTCACGCTGCTCGTGGTCTGTGTATAAATTATTCAAAATGATTTATTAAAAAAAAAAAACCCAGCCCTGGTGCAAATCATGACCTTCAAACAGAGTCGACTGAGAACACAAACTACAAACACGGTTCAATTCGTGAACGACAAACACAACTGGTGACCAGTTTACACAAGTACAAATATGTTACTAGCACGTTTGGTTTGGAGTTTGTTTGTTTATGTTAAAATGGAGTAATCCAAATGGACACAAATGCAATTCAAATACTTAAATCGGCACACAAGCACGTGTCGTGACCCGTGAAGCACACATGCACACGTATGTACCGTACGTCAACTGAAATATGAAAACCATACACTCCACGAGCTCCGTCTGGCATCTGCAGCTGCGCGCCGCAATAACAACTGCCATGAAATGACAAACATCTTCCCCGTCTGGACACCTGGGCGAAGGGGATTCACCCCCGATCCCGCTCCGGATCCTCCTGTTGATCTCTGAGCTTGTGGTCCTGATTAGATCAAGAGCATCTAATTCGATCCAGCGGCGATGAAACCGCTCTAAAAGAGCTGAGGAATAACACACCTCCCTCTACAACAGATGAAACGCACCGCAGAGCAACGACACACACACACACACACACACCCACACATTCACTCCGGGCTGAGAGAGAAGGACAAACGCACAGTAACGTTACAATAATTTTGAGGTCACACGTTCGGGCCAAAAGCAGCTTCTGCTGTAATTTCATCACAGAACTCAAACTGAATCTAACCAAATAAAAGCAAAGAAAATCTTTTGCACATTCGTGGAAACTCGGAACACGTGGGATCTCACGGAAACACGGATCAAAAGATACTGTGTTTAGTCTGCTTTTAGAAGGTGCTGTGGAAATATTTCCCTTACTGTAATGTGACAAATCTCACACAAATTTAATGAAATTAAATGTAATAATTATTTAATTAAAATAATTAAAGTCAGTACAATCTACTGGTGTTCATTTATTTAATTCTTTATATAAAGAATATAAATTACATTAAAATATTCAATTAGCAACATATTTCATACACATATACACACACACACTTTAATTTAATTAAATGCAACAAAATGTAATTTAATTTAAATCAGTACAACAAATATTATATAAATATAAATGTATTTATATTTATTTTTTTAACTGAATTGTTAAAAATATCAATTTAATAACTGAACTTATTAATAATAATCATGCAATTATCCATTTTATTATTCATGTTTCAAATTTAAATGAAAACTAAACTAAAACACACACACACACACACACACACACACACACACACACAACATATACACTCACCTAAAGGATTATTAGGAACACCATACTAATACTGTGTTTGACCCCCTTTCGCCTTCAGAACTGCCTTAATTCTACGTGGCATTGATTCAACAAGGTGCTGAAAGCATTCTTTAGAAATGTGGGCCCATATTGATAGGATAGCATCTTGCAGTTGATGGAGATTTGTGGGATGCACATCCAGGGCACGAAGCTCCCGTTCCACCACATCCCAAAGATGCTCTATTGGGTTGAGATCTGGTGACTGTGGGGGCCATTTTAGTACAGTGAACTCATTGTCATGTTCAAGAAACCAATTTGAAATGATTCGAGCTTTGTGACATGGTGCATTATCCTGCTGGAAGTAGCCATCAGAGGATGGGTACATGGTGGTCATAAAGGGATGGACATGGTCAGAAACAATGCTCAGGTAGGCCGTGGCATTTAAACGATGCCCAGTTGGCACTAAGGGGCCTAAAGTGTGCCAAGAAAACATCCCCCACACCATTACACCACCACCACCAGCCTGCACAGTGGTAACAAGGCATGATGGATCCATGTTCTCATTCTGTTACGCCAAATTCTGACTCTACCATCTGAATGTCTCAACAGAAATCGAGACTCATCAGACCAGGCAACATTTTTCCAGTCTTCAACTGTCCAATTTTGGTGAGCTCGTGCAAATTGTAGCCTCTTTTTCCTATTTGTAGTGGAGATGAGTGGTACCCGGTGGGGTCTTCTGCTGTTGTAGCCCATCCGCCTCAAGGTTGTGCGTGTTGTGGCTTCACAAATGCTTTGCTGCATACCTCGGTTGTAACGAGTGGTTATTTCAGTCAAAGTTGCTCTTCTATCAGCTTGAATCAGTCGGCCCATTCTCCTCTGACCTCTAGCATCAACAAGGCATTTTCGCCCACAGGACTGCCGCATACTGAATGTTTTTCATTTTTCACACCATTCTTTGTAAACTCTAGAAATGGTTGTGCGTGAAAATCCCAGTAACTGAGCAGATTGTGAAATACTCAGACCGGCCCGTCTGGCACCAACAACCATGCCACGCTCAAAATTGCTTAAATCACCTTTCTTTCCCATTCTGACATTCAGTTTGGAGTTCAGGAGATTGTCTTGACCAGGACCACACCCCTAAATGCATTGAAGCAACTGCCATGTGATTGGTTGATTAGATAATTGCATTAATGAGAAATTGAACAGGTGTTCCTAATAATCCTTTAGGTGAGTGTATATATATATATATACACACACATATAAAAAAACATAAAGATAACAATAAATATATAATATAATGCTGCATCAGGAAAGTATTCACAGCGCTTCACTTTTTCCACATTTTGTTATGTTACAGCCTTATTCCAAAATGGATTAAATTAATTATTTTCAAAATTCTACAAACAATAACCCATAATGACAACGTGAAAGAAGTTTGTTTGAATCTTTCCAAATTTATTAAATTAAAAAAAATAATAATAATAATAATTTCACATGTACATAAGTATTCACAGCCTTTGCTCAATACTTTGTTAAAGTACCTTTGGCACCGATTACAGCCTTAGGTCTTTTTGAGTTTGATGCTACAAGCTTTGCACACCTATTTTTGGGCAGTTTCTCCCATTCTTCTTTGCAGGACCTCTCAAGCTCCATCAGGTTGGATGGGAGCGTCGGTGCACAGCCATTTTCAGATCTCTCCAGAGATGTTCAGTCGGGTTCAAGTCTGGGTTCTGGCTGGGGCACTCAAGGACATTCACAGAGTTGTCCCATAGCCACTCCTTTGTTATCTTGGCTGTGTGCTTAGGGTCGTTGTCCTGTTGGAAGATGAACCTTAGCCCCAGTCTGAGGTCCAGAGCGCTCTGGAGCAGGTTTTAAA
>CM077178.1:1507885-1555385 GCA_039654105.1 Coreius guichenoti | reverse complement strand
ACACACTCACACACACTCACACACAGAGAAAATCCAATCAAAGCATGAGCACATGTACGCATCAATACATGCTTAACCCTCTGGTGCTGTTCGGACATTTACGACTGAAAAAATGTTTTGTTTTTTTTGTTTTTTTTATTTCATCAGAATGGTACGAAACGTGGTAAAGGTTTTGGCACTTACTATGTGAACACACACAAAAAAAAAAAAATCATGGACATGATTTGAAAAGGTTAAATGTCCTGGAAAAACAGCCACACTTGTGTTGCTCGCGCTCTGAATCTCATCTAGTGGAAGCGTTTGGTACTGCAGCCAAACTAAATCTGACTGAACGCTCATTTATTGAGATATCAACCTCACATCTGGAACACGACTTGTTTAGATTCATGGCTTTGTTCTTCACGCAGTTTTAGAGTAAAACGTGTTTTGGAAAATATACATTTCATATAAAAATTTAAAATGGTATTTTCGTGCATTTTTCATTACAATAAATGTAACATTTTTGAAAAGTTCACTTTATTAAACTTTTTTTTTTTTTTTTAAACTTCAGTAATAAATTGCCAAACGTTGTCTTTAAAAAGAGACCAAACGTCAGTGTGTGCTCCAAAACATTCAAGATTTATGAGTTTAAGCTGGAAATGTCATTTTCAGGTCTATGTTTAAAAGGTGAATAAATGGATTATAAACTGCATAAATATAATATAGTACTATAAAATCCCCTAAAATATACAAAAAAAAAAAAAAAATTGTACATTAATTTTATTGGAAACAAAAATTTCTTGACCGACCCGCGAAAAGCAGAGGGTTAAAAACACTAATAAACAAAAGAGGACGTAATTTACTCTTGTAGCGTAGCGACTGCAGTTTAGACTTTCGTAGCTAAAATGCAAGAGTTTAAAAAGAAAAGTTGTCGAGCAGCTGTAAATGATAACGCTGGTTTTGTAGTTTTCGCGTCGTTTAGGGTCGTTTACACGATGTACCTAAAATGGAAACGTTTTTCCTTTGTGTTTTTCGCGTGCAGACGAAAAAAAACCACCCTGTTCACACGTTAAAACAATTAAAAACGGCGGATTCTGCTCCAGGCCAGTAGATGGCGATGTTGCTTTGAAAAGAAACACTACGCGTCTGCACACATGACGTCACCGTTTTTCACATAGTCACATTTTTGTAGTTTACACAGAGACGATATCGGTATCGAAAGTTTGCGCTCTAATGCCCTCAAAACGCCATTGGTCGCGCAAATGAGCGGCCAAAAGTTTTAGTTGAAAACGGTGTCGCCTCTCTTGAACACATTTCCTCTAGCTCTCCGTTCAGGAACTGTGGCTTTACACCAACTAGCATTAAATCTGCAAATGTTTTAACAATGACTCGGTTAAACAAACACTCTATAACCACAACATGAGCGTGACACGTTTCATAACCATCAGGTTAATCCGGTGCGTCTCACGAGAACATCAGATGCTTCCTACAACCCACTTCAACACCTGCAGCTCATCTAACAGAGAATCTCCTTTATGAAAACCATCTGATCATGGCATGATTTCTGATGTTCACAGCAGGATGTTTTTGCACATGGTGATTTTTCTCACAGCGTTTAGTCATTAATTATCAATATTATCACTCGCTGTAACGCTGCAGCTAATGAATCACAAATCAAAGCAATCCCGTTTAACAACTCATACATTACATTATAATTACGACCTGAATATTATCAGAATTGGCTAGTGAAATAACAGTGAAAATAAGGTCCTACAACAATGAGCACAGTATTTATTAATCTTCGTTAACTGTTCATATCAGGTGTATTAAATATTCACAGATACACCTTTTGATTTTAATAATGTATTAGCATTAATAAATGCTTTAGAAGTATTTTGCATTGTTAGTTCTTACTAATGGAACCTTATTGTAAAGGGTTACTATTTAAAGAATTTAATAAAAAATAATAAATTAAATTTAATTGAGACTAAGCTCTTTCATTTGCTTTTTTTTTATTATTTTGTTATCATTATGGCCAATAAATGATGTGATTATCGATATTATAATTTAATACTGCTTTGTGAATTTAAAAAAACAAACAAAAAAAAAATTTAAAAACTTTAAATAAGTTTAAACTGAATAAATTTTTTTTAAATTAAAAACAAAAATAAATATAAATATGCTTCCAGTATCAATAGAATGGTGCGTTTAATTAAAACATGCTAATATTAGTCAATACCGACATGGTCTCCAATATACTGTGCACAATTTTTGTCAGGTAAAATGTATTTAATATTTAAAATACTATTTATACTACTCTATAGATCGTTATATCCACGGAGCTGCTCACATCCGTCATTAAAACTGCTTGACTGAAGAAGTGGGAAACGCTGCTGGCTCTTGTGTCACACACACGTGCACACACTCGCATGTTTATCATGAGGTCGAACCCAGTTATTCATTAGTCAGCAACTTATGGATGCTTTTCTGTCCTATCTTGAATAACGTGACGCTTCCATAACATGTTGTTCCCATAACAGAGATATAAAGCGCTGTTTCTCCGGCTCATAAAAATATAATGCGTCTTGGCTTGATACACAGTCTAATGGTCTAACGAAATACAAATTATAAACATCTTTCACTGTACCGATTTTACTCTTGCTCTTTCAGCCAATGCAGATGAATGAGCAGGGCAAGACCCGCCCTGATTCTAAAGCCAATCGTGATTGGTTAGAGCGAGAGCGTGATGTGATTGGTCAGAGCAAATGGCTGTTATCTGATTGGCTTAAGTAGATGGTGAGTGGAGTCCACTTTTTTCAGTAGCTCCTCACTGCAGAACACGAGATCCAGGGGGGCGGAGCTGGATCCAGATCCAGGGGGAGGCGCTGAATCACCTCCCACTGTATTTTGATTGGTCGACAGAGTCCTGTGGCACGTCATACTTGTGTTGTTGCTCTACCGAGTCGTAACTACAGTTATTCTTTTGACGGAAAACAAACTTGATTTAATAACATTTTAAATGGTTAGTTACAAACACTGTAGTTACAAACATTGTGTGAATGTGCACCTATAATTACGTACAGCGGCGAGCAATAACCAAGTATTTTATTTGAATATTTTAATTTGGAGAAACGTTTGAACGATTAAAAAATCTTACGTTTCACCTTCCCTGAAAAGCCCGTAGTTCCTTGTTACACGCAAGAATAAATATTTCTTAAAAAGAAGCGTATTCTTTGATTGGCTGATCCTTTACCCCTCTCAGTAGTCCACATGCACTTTGACTTCAAATACTTGAGTAGATTAATAAGTAGGCACTTCTGCTTTTATTGGAGTAATATTAAATCAAGTTCTCTTTCTTTTTGAAGTAGAAAATGTGTGCCTTTTCAACCACTGATTATACATAGGTCTATTATTATAAAACTGGCTGCAACTTCACAAATATGCTAGTTTAGCGGGTGGAGCGAAGTATATAGTGGGAGGGGCTGGATCTAACCCCGCCCCCTGGATCTCATGTTCTGCAGTGAGGACCATCTCACTTTTTTTGTGGATTTGTCTGCGCGTCTTGATGCTAAGTGTTTAAAAAACATCCACAAACGCGCAGAAAGAGATCCACAAATGCGTGCAGCGATTCACAAAATGAATGCCATTTGCAAATCTCATTTCATTTGAGAATTTGATAATTTGTTGGTGGATCTCTTAACATTTATTTGTGAATCTCACTCTGTTTGGAATAATGCAACAATTCTAACCCCATAGAGCCGTCTCGTGCACTGGAAAAGACACGTGCATGGGTGTGTGTGTGTGGGGGGGTGTGTGGCGCATGTTCGTCGCACAAAACCACAGTTGACGTGCGCGCCGTTTAAAGCTCACGGTCCTCTTGCCATGCAGTGTTTTTAGACTAAGAGATTTATATCACACGGAGCAAAGGCTACGCTCTGATATTAAACAAACACGGCAGACGCCAAATAGGGCAAAGTTTGTCTCAAACCATCAGCAGGGGAAAAAACCTGCGACACTCCGACTCATCCCACAAAGGCTCTTTCAACTCGGAGATGCTTTTAACACAAACTAAACGCTCTTTTACAGGTTTTTTTCCCTCTATATAAACTACAGAAACGCACACCGTTGCATCAGTTCCCAGTGAATCACAAAACATGAGACCGAATCAATGCAACATGACACTACTACAAATACACAATGAACAAGTTTGCTCTAAACGTTTGAAGTCCTGCTCATATTTCTCGATCCATTTGTGCGTCTGTGCCCGAGGCGAGTGTCTGATCCACCGAATATCCCATCTCACATGGTCTAAAGGAGCAAAAACTAACTAATAAAGCTTTCAATAACACTAACAATCACTGTAATAACTGATGGATTTATCCTGAAGGTCACATGTGGGGTTACTCTTCTGTAAAAGCATGCGATTACTGTAAAAGAGTGTCATATACGGGCTGAAAATTACATTATGGCCAAGAAAATTAGATTATAAATCAATGAGATGTTGTTTATAATTTTGCAAAACCTCAAGAAACTTTATATTTATAACCTTGCACAAAAAAGTGATCCATAAATGGGTTTAAACTGCATTAAAAAAATGCATTTCTGCATTTTCATTGGTCTCTTTTGTATTCACTGTAGTCAGCTGAAGATGTGTGCATTTAACAAAGCAAGAGAAACACTAACAAACACTACAAGACTGTATTTTCAATAAAACTTTCACAAAAACACCATGTTAACATTCACAATCGCAACCAAACTGAACCTGACAGTTCAGAGCAAGACTGTATCGAGCTAAACTGCTCTGAGAAACTAGTTAAAGAGAAGCAAAGCATTTAAACAAGTAAACTGGAACATATAAAGAATAAAAAATGAATGCAGTGAAAGAGTCTCTACCTGATGTGGCATCACCGTTTACTCTGGATTCACACGCGCCAGCTTCACATTTAGATTTACCTATTAAAACACACACACATGAAAGTGTGATATAATATCGTGTTTTTCTCCATAAACTGGTGTATGTGTGATCATGCGGTTTTGTGTGTCGCACATACAAACGCACACACACAGAGACAGACACACAAACATACACTCGCGTGCGCGCGCGAGCGCATACACGCACTGCATGGCCACATATTCGCACGAAAACTGACCACTGTAGCGGTCTAACACACTTTCCTCCACTACAAGCACTGTGATATCAATAAAGCGTATTTTACCAGAGTTATTCAGACTTGTTTCTGTAATCCTCCCCTGAATCCAACAGCAGGCCGCGGTTAAAACTCGCGTTTATTCCCAGAAGATCGCTTCTTCTTTCTCCAGATAAACCAGCAGTGGACGAGCATCAGCTTTACTTCGCCCCGCCCTCCGCAAACATATCTATAGACGTAGACCGCCAATCACAGACGTCCGCTCAGACACCATCTCCGCTGATTGGGCAGAACGCCTGACAGCTCGATTCCGATTGGCCGAATGACGCGCCACTGACTGCACAGGCGGGCAACGCCCCCTGCCCTATAGGGGTGTGTCCTGACGTCACCGCTCAGCCGCTAAGAGGTAAACAATCTGTCCCCTCACAGTGTTTCTGTGTTTAAAAAGTTAAAAATATCAAAAGTAGGTCATTCACAATAATAATAAAAAAAAACCTGTGGAGTCAGGACACAAAGAACGCGATGGCACATCTGGGTAAATATGACTATATGATTAGTTATTATTATCATTAGATTGCCAGTACTATAAATTTATATTAGTGGACATTCAACAACAACAAGGTGATTCTAGCAGTATAATAAGAGAATGATGATTATTATTATGTCATAATTTGTTGGGATTACCTTTTAAATCAATCAACTATATGATTATTATATATAATAATGATTTATTATGCACTTATATATGTTTGTGTTTGTGGGTAAATGTTTGTAAATATCTGTGTGTGATGCTCTCCCCTACCCTTTGCCCTTTTCTCCCCGTCCTCCCTGTCTATTTATTTTTGAAGATTAATTATAGGTAAAGGTTTATTTGTTATTCATTTGAATATTAGAAGTTTGGCACATAAAATTGATTTGCTAAGAGCTTGTAGACTGGGTAAACCCAGCCTGATATGCCAGCGATTTGATTTCGCCCTGCAGCTCAGGCTGGAAACCTGTACATTAATTTATCCTGCTTCTGTTACACATTTGCGGGAACCAATCACAGACTGGCTTATCCACCTGGTGCGCTATTGGCGGGTTTAACATGATGACGGATAGAGAAGAGATGGATCGATGCCGTTGATCACGCCTCTTGTGGTCTGATTGGTTGAAGGACTATCCAATTGCGTACGGAGTCATTTGAATTATGCTCGTTGATCACGCCTCTTGTGGTCTGATTGGTTGAAGGACTATCCAATTGCGTACAGAGTCATTTGAATTATGCTCGTTGATCACGCCTCTTGTGGTCTGATTGGTTGAAGGACTATCCAATTGCGTACAGAGTCATTTGAATTATGCTCGTTGATCACGCCTCTAGTGGTCTGATTGGTTGAAGGACTATCCAATTGCGTACAGAGTCATTTGAATTATGCCCGTTGATCACGCCTCTTGTGGTCTGATTGGTTGAAGGACTATCCAATTTGCGTACGGAGTCATTTGAATTATGCTCGTTGACCACGCCTCTTGTGGTCTGATTGGTTGAAGGACTATCCAATTGCGTACAGAGTCATTTGAATTATGCTCGTTGATCACGCCTCTTGTGGTCTGATTGGCTGAAGGACTATCCAATTGCGTACAGAGTCATTTGAATTATGCTCGTTGATCACGCCTCTTGTGGTCTGATTGGTTGAAGGACTATCCAATTGCGTACAGAGTCATTTGAATTATGCTCGTTGATCACGCCTCTTGTGGTCTGATTGGTTGAAGGACTATCCAATTGCGTACAGAGTCATTTGAATTATGCTCGTGGATCACGCCTCTTGTGGTCTGATTGGTTGAAGGACTATCCAATTGCGTACAGAGTCATTTGAATTATGCTCGTTGATCACGCCTCTTGTGGTCTGATTGGTTGAAGGACTATCCAATTGCGTACAGAGTCATTTGAATTATGCTCGTGGATCACGCCTCTTGTGGTCTGATTGGTTGAAGGACTATCCAATTGCGTACAGAGTCATTTGAATTATGCTCGTTGATCATGCCTCTTGTGGTCTGATTGGCTGAAGGACTATCCAATTGCGTACAGAGTCATTTGAATTATGCTCGTTGATCACGCCTCTTGTGGTCTGATTGGCTGAAGGACTATCCAATTGCGTACAGAGTCATTTGAATTATGCTCGTTGATCACGCCTCTTGTGGTCTGATTGGTTGAAGGACTATCCAATTGCGTACGGAGTCATTTGAATTATGCTCGTTGACCACGCCTCTTGTGGTCTGATTGGTTGAAGGACTATCCAATTGCGTACGGAGTCATTTGAATTATGCTCGTTGACCACGCCTCTTGTGGTCTGATTGGTTGAAGGACTATCCAATTGCGTACAGAGTCATTTGAATTATGCTCGTTGATCACGCCTCTTGTGGTCTGATTGGTTGAAGGACTATCCAATTGCGTACAGAGTCATTTGAATTATGCTCGTGGATCACGCCTCTTGTGGTCTGATTGGTTGAAGGACTATCCAATTGCGTACAGAGTCATTTGAATTATGCTCGTTGATCACGCCTCTTGTGGTCTGATTGGCTGAAGGACTATCCAATTGCGTACAGAGTCATTTGAATTATGCTTGTTGATCACGCCTCTTGTGGTCTGATTGGCTGAAGGACTATCCAATTGCGTACAGAGTCATTTGAATTATGCTCGTTGATCACGCCTCTTGTGGTCTGATTGGTTGAAGGACTATCCAATTGCGTACAGAGTCATTTGAATTATGCTCGTTGATCACGCCTCTTGTGCAGTACACATAGCAGACTCCCCAGACCAATGTTCAATCTTAAAAGATTGAGCTTGGTCTGGTGATAGCCAGAAAAAAGAGTTTGGCTTTCTTACAATAAGCCCAGCGTCATTACACTTTCTGAAACATGGCTGAATAGTGATATATCCGATGCAGACGTTAAACTTGATGGTTATACTCTGTATCGAGCAGACAGGGGTACTAGCCACTTATATCTCTTCTCATTTATCCTCTGAACTCATTATGCCAAAGGAGAGAGCTTTACATTTTGAATGCTTATTTGTTAATATTGCTTTTCATCAAAACAAGCAGATAACTATAGGTAACATCTATAGACCTCCGAATTCCCCTGTTGAATCGACAAATTGTATTCTTGCTACTATTAATTCTTTGGACCATGCAAACGAGTTGATTTCAATCGTAACTGGCTGGATCGTTCATCCTCTCATTAGAAAAAAATATTTAATGGTCTAAACCTTACTCAACTCATTTCTGATCCGACTAAATCCTCTTCTGGACTGGATTTTGGTTACTCACCCACATAGAATATCTCAATCTGGTGTATTACCTGACTGTTTTAGTGATAACTTAATTGTTTTTTTTGTGTTTGGAAAATAAGACCACCCTGTCTGCCACCTAAAGTAATTAGGATAAAAAAACTGAACACAGAGGCCTTCATCCAAGATTTAATAAGCATTCACTGGTCTAGATTTCAAGTAATCCCTTATGTTGAAGACGCCTGGAACTTCTTTCTCAGAGGTTCTTAAAGTCATAGATAAACATGCACATTGGACGTCTATTAAGGTCAAGGGTAGTCATTTACCTTGGATTGACCGTGATTTAAAGGGCACCTATTATGCCCCTTTTTACAAGATGTAATATAAGTCTCAGGTGTCCCCAGAGTGTGTCTGTGAAGTTTCAGATCAAAATTCCTAACAGATCATTTAATATACCATTTTGAAAATGCCAATTTTTTGGTTTGAGAAAAATGAGCTGTTTTGTGTGTGTGTCTCCTTTAAATGCAAATGAGCTGCTGCTCCCCGCCCCAGAGGGCGGAGCCTTCACGGCTCGTGAACACGCGAATGAAAACTGAAACATGATACATCTGTTTGGCTTTGATTATCATCTCTATCGCGGACACGCTCACGTGACATTGCAGTTCTTCATCATCATGAAATATTATCATCTGCATGCGTTTTAAAGCCATATCACTGTCAACTTGAGCACACACACCCGACGCATGCGCACAGAGAGCTGGATGTCGGTGCGTCCGTGAGTAGGCTGTTAAACTAGACTAGTTCTCTTTCATGTGTTATTGCGATTAAACTGTCAAATGCACACAAGGTTCACATGAAAACAGTCGGTTATGTCTGTGCACGTATGCAGCCAGTACAGAAATCCCGTGTGTGTATTAGATCTGTGTATTAAAGTGACAGCAGTGTAATATACAGTACCTACTGCTATATCTGCTGTTAATATGAATCAAACAGCAAAAGATGAACAGAAAATCACACTGTTCTTGACTGAATGAACTTTGGTAGCTTTATTAACAACACATTTCTTACTTGAATGCTCTGGCGAGGAGATAAACATGGCGTACAGCTCACTGAGGGCGGGGTCTATGCTAATACGGCAGTGTCCATCAACACTCGTGGGCGGGGCCTGTGGAATGTGACGTCACTTTGCCAGGAATCTGCAAACGCTTGTTCTGAGACAATGGTTATGATTTATGGGGATAAAAAAAAGGAGTGGGTGGATTTTTACCATTATAGAGTAGTTGTCTACACACACTGCCAACACACATTTATGTTCAAACACCATGTAAAAGTGAATTTTGCATAATAGGTGCCCTTTAATACATTTATTTAAACAACGAGATAAATCCTGGGTCAGATACCACACGACAAAGGAGGCTGCTGATTGGTCTGAATATAAGAAATTAGGAAATGCCTGTACAACTAAAACAAGCAATGCAAAATCAAATTACTATAAGCATTCCTTATCAGATAACATCAAAAACCCTAAGCAAATTTGGAAAAGACTTAACTCTTTAATTAACAAAACCAATGCAAGTCTTCCTTCCAAACTTAGAGTTAACAATGACATTATCACTGACCCTATTTCAATGGCCAATGCCCTCAAACAACACTTCTATTTGTTGTTCTCAATCATTCTCCTATTCTAGCATAACCAATACTGTGAACAATATCTCATTCTCACAATTCATCCCTCGGATGTCCAACAGGCAATCTCAGAAATAAAATCTTCTAATGGCGCTGGTCTGGACATTAAGTTTATTAAACTTTCTTCTCATGTCCTAGCATTTCCACTATTTTCCACCTGTGTAATTCCATGTGGAAATTTGCGAAAGTAACACCACTACACAAAGATGGTGACTCACTCGATGTCAACAATTATAGACCTATTTCTATAATCAGTAATGTAGCTAAGATATTCGAAAAGCTTAGTTTTAGGCAACGGTCTAAATATATTATGGATTTCTCCCTCTTGACTCCAAATCAATCTGGATTTAGACCTAATCACTCTACAACAACAGCCCTTACAACATTTACCAATGATATTTTTTCTGCACAAGATAACAACAGGTCTACTGGTGCACTTTTTATTGACCCTACTAAGGCATTTGACATGGTCAATCATTATATTCTCCTTGACAAACTAAGATTGGTCTTTCCAAATCAGCTGCTCTCTGGTTTAATTCATATCTTCATTACAGACGTCAAAGCGTGTCTTTTAATGCTGCTCTCTCCCAGCCTAGAATAATGGAAACGGGTGTCCCTCAGGGTTCTTCCCTAGGGCCCCTTTTATTTTCCATTTTTATAGATGATCTACCACAAATACGCTCAGACTGTCAGTTTCACCTATACGCAGATGACACAGTTATGTATACATCTAAACACGATATATCTAAGATTTGAACATGGTTCAAACATGGTTCTCTTATTGCCGTATATGCAGATGTTGTTTATAAGCACACAGCCGATACCAGTCTTAAACCTTTGAATGTGATTTACAATAGTCTCTGCGGATTTGTTGTGAGGTGTCCATTTAGAACTCATCACTGTCAAATGTATCAGTCACCGAATCTTCACAAATTGTGGGTAAATGTTTGTCACTGAATGTTCACAAATGCATTTTCTCAAACTACCCATCCTATTTGAAACAACACTTGATTCCATATCAGTCATCCTGTAGCTTAAGAGACACTGACCATCTTTTCTTTTTTGTACCAAATATAACTAAAGAAATTGGGAGGAGAGCCTTTAAATTTAAAGCCGCGTCTGATTGGAATGGTTTACCTCTTTTAGATCTATCTCCTCTTTTCACCAGTTTAAGATGTCTCGTCTTAATTATTTGCATTCAAGCTGCAACTGTTTTCCTCATGCTTGATGTATTCATATATATATATATATATACACTCACCTAAAGGATTATTAGGAACACCATACTAATACTGTGTTTGACCCCCTTTCGCCTTCAGAACTGCCTTAATTCTACGTGGCATTGATTCAACAAGGTGCTGAAAGCATTCTTTAGAAATGTTGGCCCATATTGATAGGATAGCATCTTGCAGTTGATGGAGATTTGTGGGATGCACATCCAGGGCACGAAGCTCCCGTTCCACCACATCCCAAAGATGCTCTATTGGGTTGAGATCTGGTGACTGTGGGGGCCATTTTAGTACAGTGAACTCATTGTCATGTTCAAGAAACCAATTTGAAATGATTCGAGCTTTGTGACATGGTGCATTATCCTGCTGGAAGTAGCCATCAGAGGATGGGTACATGGTGGTCATAAAGGGATGGACATGGTCAGAAACAATGCTCAGGTAGGCCGTGGCATTTAAACGATGCCCAATTGGCACTAAGGGGCCTAAAGTGTGCCAAGAAAACATCCCCCACACCATTACACCACCACCACCAGCCTGCACAGTGGTAACAAGGCATGATGGATCCATGTTCTCATTCTGTTTACGCCAAATTCTGACTCTACCATCTGAATGTCTCAACAGAAATCGAGACTCATCAGACCAGGCAACATTTTTCCAGTCTTCAACTGTCCAATTTTGGTGAGCTCGTGCAAATTGTAGCCTCTTTTTCCTATTTGTAGTGGAGATGAGTGGTACCCGGTGGGGTCTTCTGCTGTTGTAGCCCATCCGCCTCAAGGTTGTGCGTGTTGTGGCTTCACAAATGCTTTGCTGCATACCTCGGTTGTAACGAGTGGTTATTTCAGTCAAAGTTGCTCTTCTATCAGCTTGAATCAGTCGGCCCATTCTCCTCTGACCTCTAGCATCAACAAGGCATTTTCGCCCACAGGACTGCCGCATACTGGATGTTTTTCCCTTTTCACACCATTCTTTGTAAACTCTAGAAATGGTTGTGCGTGAAAATCCCAGTAACTGAGCAGATTGTGAAATACTCAGACCGGCCCGTCTGGCACCAACAACCTTGCCACGCTCAAAATTGCTTAAATCACCTTTCTTTCCCATTCTGACATTCAGTTTGGAGTTCAGGAGATTGTCTTGACCAGGACCACACCCCTAAATGCATTGAAGCAACTGCCATGTGATTGGTTGATTAGAGAATTGCATTAATGAGAAATTGAACAGGTGTTCCTAATAATCCTTTAGGTGAGTGTATATACATACATTGTCCATATGAATGACCTTAACTGTTTATTGTCTAATATCTAATGGTTGGATTGGGGAAGTTAAAGGTGGTTTTGGTGTGATGGAGAGCTTCTGTCTTTGTTCTGTTAGTATGTATGTATGTAGGCTATGTGAAGTATGTTTTTCCTGAGGTCCCCTCGAAAACGAGATGTCCCATCTCAAGGGGTTTTTCCTCTTAACAATAAATGTATTAAATTTATGTGTGTGTGTATACTGTATATATATAATAATGATTATATATATATATATGTTTGTTATTACATATACATATATGTATGTCACCATTTGTTGGGATTACTTTTTTAATATTATATTTCAAGTATTTATATAGTATTTTATTGAAATGTATGTAATGATTTGTTGGGATCACCTTTTTTATTATTTGGTTGTCTATAGGCCTATATATATTTACTTATACAGTATATATACAGAGAGAGAGAGAGACTGTCTATGTGTGTGTGTGTGTATACTGTGTGTATATATATATATAGGGCTTGACATTAACACCCGCCATTTGCGGGTGTATTTCAGCTGTGGTGTGTAACAGTCACTCCCACGAGCCACTTTGGCGGGTTGAATTTTATTGTAGTCTTCTCAAAAGGCATCTGTTATAATCGTGTTGTGCGTTAAAACCAATTACACGCGATTCTGTTGAGCTTATGAATGCAATGTCTAATAATCAGAGGCGTTCAGATCAGTCATCGCTGAAACGCCGGAGTTTTGTTCAGAGCGGCTCTCACTCACTGAAATCTGCTCTCTCATCATAAACAGCAGAGCAGAGATGTAGCCTATGTGCGATGAACGCGGGAGATTCATTCATCATACAGTGATTGACTGTTTTTGTTCAATTTCAGCAGCGAAAATAGTTTCAAACAAAGATCGCAGCAGAACCACAGCGCGTCTGATGTGACTGCCATGACGTCGGCTTGATGCTGGACGTTAAATATTCGCGAATTTAGGGACCGTCTCAAAAGTTACACGACATTGGTATACACGTTTCTAACTTCAATAGCATTTGAAGAGAATGACTCACAGTAATAAAACCATCTAGGTGTCAGTTATAATGCACACCTTTTAGATTTTTGATATTTAATATAATAAAATCACATGAAAATATGGATATGTATTTCACTAGGCTACTGTATGGGCTTATACACAAAATATGCTAGATTTAAATATGTCATAGCTGATAGAACACTGATGAGAATATTGCTTGAGAATAAATATTAAATATAATATATAATACATTATATTTACACCAAAAAATCGTGTATTAGTCAGACAAGCAGCTGTTTTCTCTAGGAGCTGCACACAACCGTATCAGAGCTAAATAGACCTATTTGATGACGTGTCATGTTATAAATTTCATGTAGAGTTGGTGTGTACAGTGCTCATTTACATATAGCCAACAACAAATTTCCCAACAACAATATTTTGGCCAGTGAAAATGCTGATGTATGTCATGTATATGTCATGTATGTCATAATTACCTTTTCAATCAACATGACTATATGATTATTATGTATATTATTATTATTATTATATGGTTGTGTGTATATATATATATATATGTGTGTGTGTGTGTGTGTACATATAGTTTCCATGCAACTATATATCAAAGTACAGCCTGATATTACTGTGATATTAAAGTTCATATTTTTTAAACTCATACAGCTCCTCTGTGATTATATTTAGCTGGAAGATATTAATTGAAAAACTAAAAATCCTGAAGGAATTTCCTACTAATCCAGTGGGATCCTGCGTGATTCCTTGGGAAATTCCCATCAGGATCCTATAGGATTAGTCCCTAATTATGTTCCAAATTCCAGGAAGAATCCCGTATATAGAATGAGGGTATTGTGTAGGTTCAGTGTGTGTCTCATGTGTCAGACCTACAGAAGATCACGTGAAGCCTGAAGTCTAACGCGGGACTCTTCTTTCAGCCGGACTGATTCCATATGTTCTAGCCACTGTATAGATGTACAGAGAAAGACGTGTGTGTGTGTGTGTGTGTGGAAAACAATAATCACATTAGCACATAGCTGAAACCTGAAACGGGGGGCTTCGGTTAAACTTCTGACCTCGTCTTTATGTTCCGCTGCCTAGAGCGACACTGGCCTCATTTTCCTCAGCATTTCTTTTGTCTGTTTGGCCTGGGACGTGGTTTGAACATTGTTGCTCCCGCCGGGGCCACATCCTGTGTTTAGGGTGTGTGTGAGGGCCTCTGACCAGCAATGGTGTCCGTTGTTGAGATCTCTATACGTTGCTATAGTATATGTTTTTGAGAGTCTCTTCTGCTCACCAAGGCTGCGTTTATTTGATCATAAATACTGTAAAAACAGTGAAATATTACTCCAGTGTAAATCAGCTGTTCTCTATGTGAATATATAGTAAAGTGTAATTTATTCCTGAATTCCAGTCTTCAGTGTCCTTCAGAAATCATTCTGATATGATTTTACTTTGCTATATATTCACATAGAAAACAGCTGATTTACATTATAATAATTTCACAGTTTTTCACAATTTTTTCTTGGTGAGCAGAAGAGACTTCTTTCAAATATTAAAACATACTTAAGGTTATGTTTTTTTTTCAGATGTCCCAGAAAGCTTGCACCCTTTAAAGTGATAGTTCATCCAAAATGGAAAATTCGTCCTTTAAACCTGTGAAAGAAACCATAAAATGAAAGTCTTATTTATTGTTTTCTGACTCTCTAAATGCACACATATGAACGTGTGCATATGAATCAACATAATTACATCAGTTTGCATGGATGAGCAAGCTAATATAATGTGTTCTCCATGTTTCTCCTTCTGTGTGTGTGTGTGTTGAGCGCTGAATCTAGGCCATCTTGTCAGCTGTGTGTCTGCGAGGCGGATCAGGATTGGGGGGAAGGGCTGGAGTATTTCCCGGGTCAAAGGCCAAGTCCGATCGGTGGGAAAACGAGGCACGTTGTGCACATATTTAAGAGCTTTCAGCGTCTGCTTGTCATCTAACCGGGTTCAGATCAGCTCTTGCTTAAAACACGACGAGCGAAACGCTCCGGGCCCGTCAGTCCGGCTTCACAGGAGGAGATGTGTGCGGCTCGGCTGTCTCTCCCGTCCCTCCTGCTGGAAAAACAAACACGGAGTGTGGGAGTCAAGAGAAGAGCTTTGATGGAAACGCTGGACTGGAATATGAAGGAACGAGATTTGCTGCAAAACACTAGAGGTTTCAATGCATTGAAAAGAAATGGGCGTAGAAACAACTGGCACTCAGAAATTGCTAGTACACATTTTTTTTTCAAAATTTACGCATTTCAATTAATAGTAAAATTCCAGGAAATTTAATTGAATAATCCTTATGTAAAAAAAAATATGTAAGGATTATTCAATTAAAATATGTAAGGATTATTCAATTATCAATTAAAACATG
Organism: Coreius guichenoti; assembly: GCA_039654105.1. Classification (NCBI taxonomy): domain Eukaryota; kingdom Metazoa; phylum Chordata; class Actinopteri; order Cypriniformes; family Gobionidae; genus Coreius; species Coreius guichenoti. The sequence continues at coordinate 1,539,389 of CM077178.1, read as the reverse complement.
TAAGGATTATTCAATTAAAATATGTAAGGATTATTCAATTAAAACACGTAAGGATTATTCAATTAAAATATGTACGGATTATTCAATTAAAATATGTACGGATTATTCAATTAAAATATGTAAGGATTATTCAATTAAAATATGTACGGATTATTCAATTAAAATATGTAAGGATTATTCAATTAAAACATGTAAGGATTATTCAATTAAAACATGTAAGGATTATTCAATTAAAATATGTACGGATTATTCAATTAAAATATGTAAGGATTATTCAATTAAAATATGTAAGAATTTTTCAATTAAAATATGTACGGATTATTCAATTAAAATATGTACGGATTATTCAATTAAAATATGTACGGATTATTCAATTAAAGCATGTACGGATTATTCAATTAAAACATGTAAGGATTATTCAATTAAAATATGTAAGGATTATTCAATTAAAATATGTACGGATTATTCAATTAAAGCATGTACGGATTATTCAATTAAAACATGTACGGATTATTCAATTAAAACATGTACGGATTATTCAATTAAAACATGTAAGGATTATTCAATTAAAATATGTAAGGATTATTCAATTAAAATATGTAAGGATTATTCAATTAAAATATGTACGGATTATTCAATTAAAGCATGTACGGATTATTCAATTAAAACATGTACGGATTATTCAATTAAAACATGTAAGGATTATTCAATTAAAATATGTAAGGATTATTCAATTAAAACATGTAAGGATTATTCAATTAAAATATGTAAGGATTATTCAATTAAAATATGTAAGGATTATTCAATTAAAATATGTAGGATTATTCAATTAAAACATGTACGGATTATTCAATTAAAACATGTAAGGATTATTCAATTAAAATATGTAAGGATTATTCAATTAAAACATGTAAGGATTATTCAATTAAAATATGTAAGGATTATTCAATTAAAATATGTAAGAATTTTTCAATTAAAATATGTAAGGATTATTCAATTAAAATATGTACGGATTATTCAATTAAAATATGTAAGGATTATTCAATTAAAACATGTACGGATTATTCAATTAAAACATGTAAGGATTATTCAATTAAAATATGTAAGAATTTTTCAATTAAAATATGTAGGATTATTCAATTAAAACATGTAAGGATTATTCAATTAAAATATGTAAGAATTTTTCAATTAAAATATGTAGGATTATTCAATTAAAATATGTAGGATTATTCAATTAAAATATGTACGGATTATTCAATTAAAACATGTACGGATTATTCAATTAAAACATGTACGGATTATTCAATTAAAACATGTACGGATCATTCAATTAAAATATGTACGGATTATTCAATTAAAATATGTACGGATTATTCAATTAAAACATGTACGGATTATTCAATTAAAACATGTACGGATTATTCAATTAAAACATGTACGGATTATTCAATTAAAACATGTACGGATTATTCAATTAAAATATGTACGGATTATTCAATTAAAATATGTACGGATTATTCAATTAAAACATGTAGGATTATTCAATTAAAATATGTAAGGATTATTCAATTAAAATATGTAGGATTATTCAATTAAAACATGTAAGGATTATTCAATTAAAATATGTAAGAATTTTTCAATTAAAATATGTAGGATTATTCAATTAAAATATGTAGGATTATTCAATTAAAATATGTACGGATTATTCAATTAAAACATGTACGGATTATTCAATTAAAATATGTAAGAATTTTTCAATTAAAATATGTAGGATTATTCAATTAAAATATGTAGGATTATTCAATTAAAATATGTAAGGATTATTCAATTAAAATATGTAAGGATTATTCAATTAAAATATGTAAGGATTATTCAATTAAAACATGTAAGGATTATTCAATTAAAATATGTAAGGATTATTCAATTAAAATATGTAAGGATTATTCAATTAAAATATGTACGGATTATTCAATTAAAATATGTAGGATTATTCAATTAAAATATGTAAGGATTATTCAATTAAAACATGTAAGGATTATTCAATTAAAATATGTAAGGATTATTCAATTAAAATATGTAAGGATTATTCAATTAAAATATGTACGGATTATTCAATTAAAATATGTAAGGATTATTCAATTAAAATATGTACGGATTATTCAATTAAAATATGTAAGGATTATTCAATTAAAATATGTAAGGATTATTCAATTAAAATATGTACGGATTATTCAATTAAAATATGTACGGATTATTCAATTAAAATATGTAAGGATTATTCAATTAAAATATGTAGGATTATTCAATTAAAATATGTAAGGATTATTCAATTAAAATATGTACGGATTATTCAATTAAAACATGTAAGGATTATTCAATTAAAATATGTACGGATTATTCAATTAAAACATGTACGGATTATTCAATTAAAACATGTAAGGATTATTCAATTAAAATATGTAAGGATTATTCAATTAAAATATGTAAGGATTATTCAATTAAAATATGTAAGGATTATTCAATTAAAATATGTACGGATTATTCAATTAAAATATGTAGGATTATTCAATTAAAATATGTAAGGATTATTCAATTAAAACATGTAAGGATTATTCAGTTATCAATTAAAATATGTAATATGTAAATCTTGGAAAAAAAGGGAAAACATTTAGTAAGTTTTATAGATGATAAAGAATCAGAAAGTAACACGTTGAATTAAATGTGAATTTTTGAAGCAGAAAGACTGCAGTATGTCATTGTTAACTAAACCTAAAACAGACTACTTTATTACTTTTACACTCATTTTTATTACTTGAAATAAAATAAAATATAAAAAAGCACACTTATTTTATTTCCACTACTGTAGTTGCCAAAGCAACCTTGGCATTTTCATTTAATTTTTGTGGAAACTGTGATACATTTTATTTGTCAAGATTCTTTTATGAATCTTTTGTAACATTATAAATGATTTGATCACAGGAATAAATCACATTTTAAAATATATTCACATTGAAAGCAGCTGTTTTAAATTGTAATAATATTTCACAATTTTTTACTGTATTTTTGAACAAATAAATGCAGGCTTGGTGAGCAGAGGAGAATTATTTTATATTAAATATTAAATAAAAATTAAATATTACTAATTATACCTAATTTTGAGTTGAAGCACTAAAACAACTAAATCTAGTAAAGTAATAAAAAAAACGGGGGAAAACACAAAATTACTATTAAAGTGACCAGAAAATATTTAAAATCTCAACAAAAACTATAATAGCAATGATACTAAAATTACAAGTGGAATTAATAATTAGGACGGAGTGTTAGAGAAAATCCACCAAATGCCTTGAATTCAAAGTTTATTTGAACTAAAGTGATTTTTAAACAAATTAAGAGAAATAAGCAAAAACTTGGGAGGGAGAAAAAACCAATTGAATGAATTCTGCTGGGGAAACATTTGGTCAAATGTGTGTGTGTCGATGAGCAGGGGTGCGGTGCTGGTATATTGATTATGATTGATTGATGCAGGATAAATGAATCAATAATCAGATGCAGAAGAATGTCAGGAGACTCGTAGTTCATTTATTTATCCATGACTTCCAGTTGAGAGTATATGAAAATTGAGTTAAATGTCCGATCAGATGTCGTGGTTTGCGTGCAGTACAGCGCGTTTGTAAACATGGCGCGGTTCACCGGCTGGGAACGACGCCCGCTAGATCAACTAATATGGGAAATGTTTAAGGAGTGTTTCTATAAGATTCAGATACACTGTGATTTGTTTGAGATACTGTATTGTATCCGTTTACTTTCTTCCCGGTCTTATTGTGAACGGTTCATCATGTTATTCTAGCCTACAGGAAAAAAAAAAACGTCTTTGTTGAAGCAAATAAAAATCGCTGAACAAATATGATAAACGATAAGACGTTTCAGTTTTCATCCACCATTTTGTCTTGACATGTTTGTTTTAACATTTTACAACATGCACATTTCAGGAAAGATTTCCCCCCTTGTAATCGTTCATCAAAGTAATAATATTTGTATTAAAATGGCATTTAAAAATCCCTTTTATTTTCCAAGAACCACCATATAAAGACCCTTTCACCATCTAATCAACTCCTGATGAATGAAATCCAGTCCTGCACTACTTTATCATCAAATATTTAGTTTCACATGGAAACATGTCACATTACAGGAGTAAAATGGTCTGCACATGCCATTTCATGTTGATTTTAATTTTTCCGTAACAAACCCTGAGGCCTGTTCCATAAAGTGCACTAAGAAAGTTGGGGATTACAGTCCAAAACCTTACTTGATCGGGGCTCAAGCAGTTCCATAAAGGACAATTATATGTTTAAACGTCAACTGTGTACTAAAAGCAGACGACAACATCAAAACAATCCCCTTTCACACAAATATGCGACAAAAAAGGCTGTATTATGCATGCCGGAGATGTCGCTTTGTCAAGAAACACCCCGCGAACACGTAATACGCATGCGCATGACGTCACCGTTGTTTTCACAGATTCGTGTTTTTGTTTACATGGAGATGGTAAAGGTATCGTTTATCAAAAGCTAGCGTTTTCATGTCGTGTACATGAACGGCCAAAATGCATAAAACGTTTTCAGTGTTCAGTTGATAACGGTGTAAACATACCAAGTTCACGCAATCCCACTAGTTTGACCCAGGTTCAATGAGTCAAGATCATTTGATGTGCACGCTATTCTTAAGCGGCCCTAAAGGTCGATCATGGCCTTTACAACATATAGGCCTTTACACCGATCAGGCATAACATTATGACAGGTGAAGTGAATAACACTGATTATCTCTTCATCACGGGACATGTTAGTGGGTGGGATATATTAGGCAGCAAGTGAACATTTTGTCCTCAAAGTTGATGTGTTAGAAGCAGGAAAAATGGGCAAGCGTAAGGATTTGAGCGAGTTTGACAAGGGCCAAATTGTGATGGCTAGACGACTGGGTCAGAGCATCTCCAAAACTGCAGCTCATGTGGGGTGTTCCCGGTCTGCAGTGGTCAGTATCTATCAAAAGTGCTCCAAGGAAGGAACAGTGGTGAACCGGCGACAGGGTCATGGGCGGCCAAGGCTCATTGATGCACGTGGGGAGCGAAGGCTGGCCCGTGTGGTCCGATCAAACAGACGAGCTACTGGAGCTCAAATTGCTCAAGAAGTTAATGCTGGTTCTGATAGAAAGGTGTCAGAATACACAGTGCATCACAGTTTGTTGCGTATTGGCCTGCGTAGCCCCAGACCAGTCAGGGTGCTCATGTAAGGGTGGGTCGCCTACAGTGGTTCAGGCTGCAGGGTTGCCGAATGACTAAAGAAACGTTATCAGCAAGAGGATAGAAAACTGTACATTTCTCGTCTTTACCACCCACTGCAACTTATACCAACGACGGAAATAAGCGCAGTTACAATAGCAAAATATGTGGGAGAGCGTTGCTAGAATGTGACTATATTGTATTGCAATAGGTAGCACTTCAAAGTCAATACCAAATCAAAACTAGTTAGCACATCATTTGTAATAGAAAGAATTTAATGACAAAATCTGGTTATGGTTACACTTAAAATAGATGTATGAGATGATAACTTGTACCATTAATCGTACCCAGCATGAATGTTACCTGAGGGATAGAAAGTGAGAGAGAGAGAGAAAAAAAACAAAGGGAAGAAGAGAGCAAAGAAGAGAAGAGCCAAAGAGAAGGCCCCCAAGAAGAGAGAGAGAGACAGAGAATAAAAGAAGAGCCAGAGCAACAGTTACATCTTCTTTTTATCTGTTCCTTGACCATGTGACTGAAACCCTAATGTGAGACATTCAAACTGACCAATCAGACCAAACTTCCCCACTGTACTGAAGGTGTGACACATTTTGGCCTACAGGCCTTCAGCATCTCTTTGTCTTTAGGAATTCCAAATGGCCCTTCTGATAAGAGAGATGGGGGTTGAAAACAGTGAAGCAAATATATTTTCAATCCTACAAAATCCCCCCTTGGCACCGTTGGCCACAATCATAAAGTGTCCAAAGGTGGCACAGTCCACGAATACATGCTTTCTGTTGTGTGTAGATGTCATCTTCAGACTTCTCGCCCAGACTTGTTGCAATAGCAGCTGGTCAGTCTTCAGTCTTTGTTCTCATTTCAGCCCTGCATGAGAAGGCTCCATCAAATGGTGTTGCATTGATCCTTGATATGTAAAACATCCATTGAATACTTCACACCTCGAGAACAGTCACTGGAGACGAGAGCAAACGCTTGTCCCTCTTTCTGAGGACACAGGATGTGAACTTGTGCAGCAGGGATCCTGTGATTAAAAGGACATATAGCACAACAAAGAGCAAAAGCATACATGACATTTGTCATTGGTCAGAAGTTTGATGTGGTCAGATTAAAATGGATGTGCTTAATAAAGTGGTCAAGGTTGAGAATAAAAGAAGATCTCACAAGCTCTAACATTGTTTCTGGAAACATTAAAAATAAATTGCATTATAACAAAACAATCATTGTTGGTTTTAAACCCTCTCTTTTCATGAAGAGTATCAGCAAAATATTCAGTGTAACCAAATACAGAGATTCAATTGAATTGCAAGTAAAATGGACAAAATACAAAGAATCAGAAATCAAATAAGTTCAAAATCAAATGCATTATTTCAATACAATGATAATACACATTTTTGCACTTAGATAAGAATGAGAAATACTCTTGATATTTAACTTGGTGAGACAAATAATAACTAACTGATTTAGTAAATCTAAAGAAAAACAATAACTGGATGAAATTTACAGTTGTAATACAGTCTAGATGTAAAGATTTTTTGTGAGGCTGATGTACATTTGACTTTTTGTGTGAAGATCAAATCTATGTGGCTGCATTTAGCTGTGGCGATGTGTAAATCATGCCCCAAACATGGTGAGGAGGGTTTACAATTGTGATGCAAATTGGGTCCTGTTGTAACAGGGAGCCAGCATGAGAATGTGAGTGAGGTGTGGTCTGGCTCAAAATCTTCCCACACCAATGTTTGTGTTAAGGAGCATGATAAAGTGCAAACTTCAGAGTTACTGAATCCTGCTGTGATGAAACCATTTTCATGGTTAATGCAATTGTGAATCACACTGTAGCCACATGGCAGTTCTGTGCTCCTGTACATAGTTTTACTGCAGCTATATAGGAAATAGCAGAGTTTCCACTCAGGAGACAAACAAATTCAGCATAGACACACATGCAACTTGAAATTGCTATAGTATTAAAGTTATTCCAGTTCACACAAGATACATGGCCTAGAATGCATCGCATCTACAACCTTTATCCTAAGTGTTTCATACAACACTTACAGTAAAGCAATCATGTGTTTTAAAGAATAACTAAACTAGTCTATGTGTATCTAGTAGCACAAACAACTGTAATGCGTGTTCTATGCGCACAATGTGTTTAGTACAATTACAAATTTGACAATACAAACAGGATCATTGCAATTTGGATGTTTAACTATTAAACTCATTGCTATGAGGCTGCTAGCCCACTAGCAAGTGAAGTTAATAGCTGAAGGCCTTGCATGAACAATGCTATTAACTCACTGAGAGTTTTACCTGCAAATGAGCGCTGATCTTTGCCCGTAGAAAGTGATTTCCTATTTTTCTGAAAATAAGGTGGAGGTCGACCCCTACCCAGTGACCAGCATTTTTCCTCTGAATGGCCTTTTGTCTGACAGGAACTGCAAAACCTGTTCTCTTTGTCACTGGGTTGTGTGCTACGTTCTCCTGGAGTTTGAGGATATTCATGACTCTCTAATGCTTGTACACCATGCGTTCTGGTACATGACTCTGCGCTATCACGGTGCTGCATCACCTTAAGAACTGAAATAGGCACACTTTCTTGTGCATTTTCTGAACTAAACGTTTCAGATTCATTAGAGCAAGTCACCTCCTCTAAGAAGTGAACATGCTTTTTAGTCCCATCGCTGTTAAGCGTTTTGGGAGACATGGACTTTTTAGCATTTAGCTTAGCCTTGAGATCTGCAATGGTCTGTGATTTTTACACTTTTCAGTCAGGGCTAACTGCTCAGCTAGTAATTTATCTAGCTGTGTTTGAAGATCTTGAATCTTTGCCTCAGATTTTTGTGCTTCTGCATTTTTAGAACGCACTTCTTTACATTTAGCATCTATACTTGATAATAGAAATGGTGTCACGTTATGTAGCCTTTTACAACTTATGAAGTTTAAAGCCTCAATTATTTCACCATGTTTTGATTTCTTTTGGTGTTTGCCAATTATATCCCACCATTTAAGCATTTCATCATCTGAACTTTTAATTCCAATATACTCTTTCTTGAGTTTGGACAAGGTAGGCTCAACTTTTTCACTCCATAAAGCAAACAATACGTCACTGTTATCAGAAATTTTCCCTTCCATCCCAAGGAGATAATCTGAATATTCTCGGATTGTACAGTAATGGGACTATTGAAGCTGTTTAAAACCTTCTACGTTCTGTTTCATGCAATTCATAAACAATGAAAACAGACTTACCCATTCCTTGGTCAGAAGTTCAGCTTTAATCCATTCACAAGATCAACTGTGAAAAAATGTCCTCATTCTGATGAATTTAAGAGGGATCCCGGGTTTCGGCACCATCTGTAAGGGTGGGTCGCCTACAGTGGTTCAGGCTGCAGGGTTGCCGAATGACTAAAGAAACGTTATCAGCAAGAGGATAGAAAACTGTACATTTCTCGTCTTTACCACCCACTGCAACTTATACCAATGACGGAAATAAGCGCAGTTACAATAGCAAAATATGTGGGAGAGCGTTGCTAGAATGTGACTATATTGTATTGCAATAGGTAGCACTTCAAAGTCAATACCAAATCAAAACTAGTTAGCACATCATTTGTAATAGAAAGAATTTAATGACAAAATCTGGTTATGGTTACACTTAAAATAGTTACAAAATAGATTAAAATAGAACTTATACCATTAATCGTACCCAGCATGAATGTTACCTGAGGGATAGAAAGGGAGAGAGAGAGAGAAAAACAAAGGGAAGAAGAGCGCAAAGAGAAGAGCCAAAGAGAAGGCCCCCAAGAAGAGAGAGAGAGACAGAGAATCAAGAGAGAGAGAGAATAAAAGAAGAGCCAGAGCAACAGTTACATCTTCTTTTTATCTGTTCCTTGACCATGTGACTGAAACCCTAATGTGAGACATTCAAACTGACCAATCAGACCAAACTTCCCCCACTGTACTGAAGGTGTGACACATTTTGGCCTACAGGCCTTCAGCATCTCTTTGTCTTTAGGAATTCCAAATGGCCCTTCTGATAAGAGAGATGGGGGTTGAAAACAGTGAAGCAAATGTCATTGTTCAATTTCAAATATCTTTGATTATTTTCAATCCTACACCCCTGCTGACCCCTGTCCACCGCCGAAAGCGCCAACAGTGGCACGTGAGCATCAGAACTGGACCACGGAGCAATGGAAGAAGGTGGCCTGGTCTGATGAATCACGTTTTCTTTTACATCACGTGGATGGCCGGGTGCGTGTGCGTGGCTTAGCTGGGGAACACATGGCACCAGGATGCACTATGGGAAGAAGGCAAGCCGGCAGAGGCAGTGTGATGCTTTGGGCAATGTTCTGCTGGGAAACCCATTTGTATTTTCATTTTTAGTTTAGTGATTTTAACTAAACTCTTTTATATTGTAATGTTCTAATGTTCTATAACCATAAAAGGTACCACAGCTGCCATCAGAGAGAAATGTATATACCCTTGTCAAAAAATCCTATTGGAATTTCAGTTAATCCTGTAGGATCTTATTGGATTCTTAGAATCTTATTGGACATTGTTTTTTTATTTAATGGAATTTCACTTTGTCCTGTGATATTTTTTTATTATTACTTTTTATTATAATAAATAAATTATTAATTCATGAATTACTTTTTAGAGTAACTTGAAAGGATAGTTCACCCTGAAATGAAAATAAAGCCATCTTTTACTCACCCTGCTGTTGTTCCAGTGCCCTATGTCCTTCTATCTTTTTCAGACCTCAAAAGCAGAAATTAAAAAAAAACGTCATGCACTCCTCCATATTGTAACATGTTCTAAATGTTATTGTGTTCCAGATGACAAGGAGTTTAATGTTTATGTTGCACTTTATTCATTTTTGTGTTGGGGACTTTTATCATTAACTGCATTACCTGTTATTGGAGGTTCGGGTTAAATATGCGGAGAGGCTCCACCCTTGGGGTGGTTTTGGAAAAAGCGGAGAGAAGGAGGGCAGAGGAGTGCCTCGCAGTTTCAAGTGCGCTTCTCTGTTCAAGTCAGGGTGTGTACGGCATGGGTTGTGGCCTACAACAGCCCAAATAAACACCCCTTTTCACTAGCACGTCTCATTATTCGCGTTCCTGTGAGTGCGTGCGTGCCGTCAGCAGCCACAAACGGTTACTATAACTGGCACTGTTGTCATGGCACCTAGGATTAGCACACACATTTTAAGAAATCAGGATCAATAGAAACAAACGCGACTCTAGTCTCTTCTATAAGGTTAATAATAAGAAATAATACAATAACACTATAATGAGGTAAACCTGAAGTGAATGCTTTGTACCGGTTGTCATGACAACGGCTGCTGACGGCTCGCACGCACTCACAGGAACGCGCGCAGAGTAACGGCCGAGCTCAGTGTTTTGACTGAATAATACGGTTTCTTTCTCGCAAAACCTTATAGTATGCCTCCTGAACACTTTCCATATATGTCGCGCGTCTCACTGTCTCATTGCCTTTTGTATCCTTTCTGTGAAGTTTTCTGCTTTAAAAAAAATTCAGCTTTTGAGGTCCGAAAAAGATAGAAGGAAATAGGGCATTGGAACAACAGCAGGGTGAGTAAAAGATGGCTTTATTTTCATTTCAGGGTGAACTACCCCTTTAACTTAGTAACATTATGTGTGTGTGTGTGTGTGAGTGAGAGAGAGAGAGAGAGAGAGAGAGAGAGACCCAATTGGATCCCATTAAAATCCTGTAGAAATTATCCTACAGGATATTTATATATTTTCTTATAAGACAATTCCCACAGAATCCTATATGAATCAGACAAGAATCTTATAGGACAAGACACAAATATCCTATAAGACTATTCCTAACGGAACGGTTCCAAAATATTCTAGAAATTCTAAATGGAATCCTGTACAGGTTTCTAATTGGAATCCTTTAGGATTTTTTGACAAGGGATAATTAAATTAAATCTAAAAAGAATTCTAAAAGTCAGAATTACGAGTCATAAACTCAGAATTCTAAGAAAAGTCAGAATTGCGAGTCATAAACTCAGAATTCTAAAAAGTCAGAATTGCGAGTCATAAACTCAGAATTCTAAAAGTCAGAATTGCGAGTCATAAACTCAGAATTCTAAAAGTCAGAATTGCGAGTCATAAACTCAGAATTCTAAAAAGTCAGAATTGCGAGTCATAAACTCAGAATTCTAAAAGTCAGAATTGCGAGTCATAAACTCAGAATTCTAAAAGTCAGAATTGCGAGTCATAAACTCAGATTTCTAAAAAGTCAGAATTGCGAGTCATAAACTCAGAATTCTAAAAGTCAGAATTGCGAGTCATAAACTCAGAATTCTAAAAAGTCAGAATTGCGAGTCAAACTCAGAATTCTAAAAGTCAGAATTGCGAGTCATAAACTCAGAATTCTAAGAAAAGTCAGAATTGCGAGTCATAAACTCAGAATTCTAAAAGTCAGAATTGCGAGTCATAAACTCAGAATTCTAAAAGTCAGAATTGCGAGTCATAAACTCAGAATTCTAAGAAAAGTCAGAATTGCGAGTCATAAACTCAGAATTCTAAAAAGACAGAATTGTGCATCAAACTCAGAATTCTAAGAAAAGTCAGAATTGCGAGTCATAAACTCAGAATTCTAAAAGTCAGAATTGCGAGTCATAAACTCAGAATTCTAAAAGTCAGAATTGCGAGTCATAAACTCAGAATTCTAAAAGTCAGAATTGCGAGTCATAAACTCAGAATTCTAAAAAGACAGAATTGTGCATCAAACTCAGAATTCTAAGAAAAGTCAGAATTGCGAGTCATAAACTCAGAATTCTAAAAGTCAGAATTGCGAGTCATAAACTCAGAATTCTAAAAGTCAGAATTGCGAGTCATAAACTCAGAATTCTAAGAAAAGTCAGAATTGCGAGTCATAAACTCAGAATTCTAAAAAGTCAGAATTGCGAGTCATAAACTCAGAATTCTAAAAGTCAGAATTGCGAGTCATAAACTCAGAATTCTAAAAAGTCAGAATTGCGAGTCATAAACTCAGAATTCTAAAAGTCAGAATTGCGAGTCATAAACTCAGAATTCTAAGAAAAGTCAGAATTGCGAGTCATAAACTCAGAATTCTAAAAGTCAGAATTGCGAGTCATAAACTCAGAATTCTAAAAGTCAGAATTGCGAGTCATAAACTCAGAATTCTAAAAAGACAGAATTGTGCATCAAACTCAGAATTCTAAGAAAAGTCAGAATTGCGAGTCATAAACTCAGAATTCTAAAAGTCAGAATTGCGAGTCATAAACTCAGAATTCTAAAAGTCAGAATTGCGAGTCATAAACTCAGAATTCTAAGAAAAGTCAGAATTGCGAGTCATAAACTCAGAATTCTAAAAAGTCAGAATTGCGAGTCATAAACTCAGAATTCTAAAAGTCAGAATTGCGAGTCATAAACTCAGAATTCTAAAAAGTCAGAATTGCGAGTCATAAACTCAGAATTCTAAAAGTCAGAATTGCGAGTCATAAACTCAGAATTCTAAGAAAAGTCAGAATTGCGATTCATAAACTCAGAATTCTAAGAAAAGTCAGAATTGCGAGTCATAAACTCAGAATTCTAAAAGTCAGAATTGCGAGTCATAAACTCAGAATTCTAAAAGTCAGAATTGCGAGTCATAAACTCAGAATTCTAAGAAAAGTCAGAATTGCGAGTCATAAACTCAGAATTCTAAGAAAAGTCAGAATTGCGAGTCATAAACTCAGAATTCTAAAAGTCAGAATTGCGAGTCATAAACTCAGAATTCTAAAAGTCAGAATTGCGAGTCAAACTCAGAATTCTAAAAAGACAGAATTGTGCATCAAACTCAGAATTCAAAAAAAGTCAGAATTGCGAGTCATAAACTCAGAATTCTAAGAAAAGTCAGAATTGCGAGTCATAAACTCAGAATTCTAAAAGTCAGAATTGCGAGTCATAAACTCAGAATTCTAAAAAGTCAAAATTGCGAGTCATAATCTCAGAATTCTAAAAAGTCAGAATTGCAAGTGAAAAATAACAAAATTGCTTACCACAGCTACTGACGACACCCAGATCTACTTAGCACTATCACCTAATGACTTCAGCCCCATCGACTCCCTGCGCAAACGCACTGATGAAGTTAACAGCTGGATATGCCAAAACTATCTTCAGTTAAACAAAGACAAAACTGAAATCACTACATTTGGAAACAAAGATGAAGTTCACAAGGTGACGCATATCTTGAGGCTAAAGGTCTAAAAACAAAAAATCAAGTCAGGAATCTTGGTGTGATTTTAGAGTCAGACCTGAGTTTCAATAGTCATGTCAAAGCAATAACTAAATCAGCATACTATCATCTGAAAAATATTGCAAGAATTAGATGCTTTGTTTCCAGGCAAGACTTGGAGAAACTCGTTCATGCTTTCATCACCAGCAGGGTGGACTATTGTAATGGTCTTCTCACGGGCCTTCCCAAAAAGACCCTTAGACAGAACGCTGAGCAGAACCAGAGAATATGACCATATCACACCAGTCCTCAGGTCTTTACACTGGCTTCCAGTTACATTTAGAATTGATTTTAAAAAGTACTATTACTTGTTTATAAATCACTCAGTCACCTAGGACCTCAATACACTGCAGATATGCTCAGATCATCAGGATCACATCAGCTAGACATACCAAGGGTTCGCTCAAAGCAAGGAGTGTCTGCGTTTAGCTCTTATGCCAGCCGCAGCCGAACCAGCTTCCAGAACAGATCAGATGTGCTCCAACAGTAACACTTCCAAATCCAGACTCAAAACACATCAGTTCAGCTGTGCATTTACTCAATGAGCTCTGTGCCACTGTACGTCCGACTGATTGCACCTTATCTTATCTATGTATCATCTTTTTTTCTTTTTATAACTGTTTTAGTTTACCTTTGTTCTTATCTTTGGTTATTGTTATTTTATCTATATATCATCATTTTATTCTTTTTAATTCTCTTTACAACTGTTTATTTCTATTTCTTATGCATCTGTTGATTATAATTTTTGGTTAGGGCTGTCTGACTGGAAGACATTGGAAAAGGAGAGCAGTGTGCTTCGCTTCATTTCGCTTGTGAAGAGTGAGGCATAATTATACTAAGGGTTAATGGTATAAGAAGTCGCTGATAGCGTCGTTACGTGCTAAAGGCATAGGTACAACGGTAGCAGACAGTGCAAAGAAGCGGACTCAAGAAAGGGGAGGCCCTGCGGGGCATAGGTCACGTCCCCTACAGGAGCCCGTCCTGGACCGACTTGTAAGGTCCAGGAGACATTGTGAACCTGCTCCATCTCTTCCATCTCAGATAGGGGTACCCCGAATTTAGAGAATCAGGCAGTTAGGGATCTATTTATCATCATTTTATTCTCATTGTTTTAAATTCTCTTTACAACTGTTTTAATTATCCTTGTTTTATTTTTAATTCTTATACATGGTATTCTTATTTCTCATGCATATGTTATCACTATTTTAATTCATTTTCTAAGTAAAGCACTTTGAATTACCATTGTGTATGAAATGTGCTGTATAAATAAACTTGCCTTGCCTTGCCAAGCCAAGTCATAAACTCAGAATTCTAAAAGTCAGAATTGCGAGTCATAAACTCAGAATTCTAAAAGTCAGAATTACGAGTCATAAACTCAGAATTCTAAAAGTCAGAATTGCGAGTCATAAACTCAGAATTCTAAAAAGTCAGAATTGCGAGTCATAAACTCAGAATTCTAAAAAGTCAGAATTGCGAGTCATAAACTCAGAATTCTAAAAGTCAGAATTGCGAGTCATAAACTCAGAATTCTAAAAAGTCAGAATTGCGAGTCATAAACTCAGAATTCTAAAAAGTCAGAATTGCGAGTCATAAACTCAGAATTCTAAAAAGTCAGAATTGCGATTCATAAACTCAGAATTCTAAAAGTCAGAATTGCGATTCATAAACTCAGAATTCTAAAGAAAAGTCAGAATTGCGAGTCATAAACTCAGAATTCTAAAAGTCAGAATTGCGAGTCAAACTCAGAATTCTAAAAAGTCAGAATTGCGAGTCATAAACTCAGAATTCTAAAAGTCAGAATTGCGAGTCATAAACTCAGAATTCTAAAAAGTCAGAATTGCGAGTCATAAACTCAGAATTCTAAAAAGTCAGAATTGCGAGTCATAAACTCAGAATTCTAAAAAGTCAGAATTGCGATTCATAAACTCAGAATTCTAAAAGTCAGAATTGCGATTCATAAACTCAGAATTCTAAAGAAAAGTCAGAATTGCGAGTCATAAACTCAGAATTCTAAAAGTCAGAATTGCGATTCATAAACTCAGAATTCTAAAGAAAAGTCAGAATTGCGAGTCATAAACTCAGAATTCTAAAAGTCAGAATTGCGAGTCATAAACTCAGAATTCTAAGAAAAGTCAGAATTGCGAGTCAAACTCAGAATTCTAAGAAAAGTCTGAATTACGAGTCATAAACTCAGAATTCTAAAAGTCAGAATTGCGAGTCATAAACTCAGAATTCTAAAGAAAAGTCAGAATTGCGAGTCATAAACTCAGAATTCTAAAAAGTCAGAATTGCGAGTCATAAACTCAGAATTCTAAAAAGTCAGAATTGTGAGTCATAAACTCAGAATTCTAAAAAGTCAGAATTGCGATTCATAAACTCAGAATTCTAAAGAAAAGTCAGAATTGTGAGTCATAAACTCTGAATTCTAAGAAAAGTCAGAATTGCGAGTCATAAACTCAGAATTCTAAAAAGTCAGAATTGCGAGTCATAAACTCAGAATTCTAAAAAGTCAGAATTGTGAGTCATAAACTCAGAATTCTAAAAAGTCAGAATTGCGATTCATAAACTCAGAATTCTAAAAAGTCAGAATTGCGAGTCATAAACTCAGAATTCTAAAAAGTCAGAATTGTGAGTCATAAACTCAGAATTCTAAAAAGTCAGAATTGCGATTCATAAACTCAGAATTCTAAAAAGTCAGAATTGTGAGTCATAAACTCAGAATTCTAAAAAGTCAGAATTGCGATTCATAAACTCAGAATTCTAAAGAAAAGTCAGAATTGTGAGTCATAAACTCCGAATTCTAAGAAAAGTCAGAATTGCGAGTCAAAAACTCAGAATTCTAAAAGTCAGAATTGCGAGTCATAAACTCAGAATTCTAAAAAGTCTGAATTGCGAGTCATAAACTCAGAATTCTAAGAAAAGTCAGAATTGCAAGTAATAAACTCAGAATTCTAAGAAAAGTCAGAATTGTGAGTCATAAACTCAGAATTCTAAAAGTCAGAATTGCGAGTCATAAACTCAGAATTCTAAAGAAAAGTCAGAATTGCGAGTCATAAACTCAGAATTCTAAAAAGTCAGAATTGTGAGTCATAAACTCTGAATTCTAAAAAGTCAGAATTGTGAGTCATAAACTCAGAACTCTAAAAAGTCAGAATTGCGATTCATAAACTCAGAATTCTAAAAAGTCAGAATTGCGAGTCATAAACTCAGAATTCTAAAAAGTCAGAATTGCGAGTCATAAACTCAGAATTCTAAAAAGTCAGAATTGCGAGTCATAAACTCAGAATTCTAAAAAGTCAGAATTGCGATTCATAAACTCAGAATTCTAAAAAGTCAGAATTGCGATTCATAAACTCAGAATTCTAAAAAGTCAGAATTGTGAGTCATAAACTCAGAATTCTAAAGAAAAGTCAGAATTGCGAGTCATAAACTCAGAATTCTAAAGAAAAGTCAGAATTGCGAGTCATAAACTCAGAATTCTAAAAAGTCAGAATTGTGAGTCATAAACTCAGAACTCTAAAAAGTCAGAATTGCGAGTCATAAACTCAGAATTCTAAAGAAAAGTCAGAATTGCGAGTCATAAACTCAGAATTCTAAAGAAAAGTCAGAATCGTGAGTCATAAACTCAGAATTCTAAAGAAAAGTCAGAATTGCGAGTCATAAACTCAGAATTCTAAAAAGTCAGAATTGCGATTCATAAACTCAGAATTCTAAAAAGTCAGAATTGCGATTCATAAACTCAGAATTCTAAGAAAAGTCACCCATGTTTAACTATTTCAAGTGTAAAACCTATATTGAATTAAACGTGAAATTTTGAAGTAGAAAAACTGTAATAATATTAGTATTTTCTTGTAAAAATATTTTTTTACAGTGTAATGGGATGCATAATTTCATATATGTATCGCAGATTATTCTCCTAAAAATCCTTAATAGAAAAAGAAGACACAAATGAGTCAAGCACTCTCATCTTCTTCAGAACACGTAGTTGTTTTTATTTCCGTGCATGTAATGTCATTCTTGCTAATTGTGTTTACATGTAGTGTTTTTATGTCTGCCGTGATTTCCTGCAGAACACTGTTATCTTTAAATGTTCTCTTCCTGCGAGACGGCGTCCCTGACTGCGCGCATGTGTATGCGACGTACTGTCCTCGCTCTTCTTCCCTCATAAACAGGTCAATCGCAGCACTGCCTGACCGGTCATGTTCATTGATAATCAAGAAGATCCGCAGCCATCGTGGCAGGGGGTTTCAGCATCCGTTACCGTCTCCTGTCCCTGTTCATACGCTTTATGCACATCATCGTCTTCAGACAATTGAGACAATTGCATCTAAAAGGCACTAAGTATGGAATGCCACGACTGCCAAAATTAAAAATAAATAAATACATAAATAAATATACAAAGAAATGTTAAAAAAAGCAAAAATAAATAAATAAATATATAAATAAATATACATAGAAAAGCAAAAAAACAAAAATAAATAATTATTTATACATTTATTATCTTATTTATGTATATATATTTTTTTTTCCACATTTATTTATTTATTCTTTTATTTATTTATACATATATTCATTTCTATTTTTATTTATTTTCACATTTACAGTGGGGAGAACAAGTATTTGATACACTGCCGATTTTGCAGGTTTGCCCACTTACAAAGCATGTAGAGGTCTGTAATTTTTATCATAGGTACTCTTCAACTGTGAGAGACGGAATCTAAAACAAAAATCTAGAAAATCACATTGTATGATTTTTAAATAATTAATTTGCATTTTATTGCATGACATAAGTATTTGATCACCTACCAACCAGTAAGAATTCCGGCTCTCACAGACCTGTTAGTTTTTCTTTAAGAAGCCCTCCTGTTCTCCACTCATTACCTGTATTAACTGCACCTGTTTGAACTCGTTACCTGTATAAAAGACACCTGTCCACACACTCAATCAAACAGACTCCAACCTCTCCACAATGGCCAAGACCAGAGAGCTGTGTAAGAACATCAGGGATAAAATTGTAGACCTGCACAAGGCTGGGATGGGCTACAGGACAATAGGCAAGCAGCTTGGTGAGAAGGCAACAACTGTTGGCGCAATTATTAGAAAATGGAAGAAGTTCAAGATGACGGTCAATCTCTCTCGGTCTGGGGCACCATGCAAGATCTCACCTCATGAGGCATCAATGATCATGAGGAAGGTGAGGGATCAGCCCAGAACTACACGGCAGGACCTGGTCAATGACCTGAAGAGAGCTGGGACCACAGTCTCAAAGAAAACCATTAGTAACACACTACGCCGTCATGGATTAAAATCCTGCAGCGCACGCAAGGTCCCCCTGCTCAAGCCAGCGCATGTCCAGGCCCGTCTGAAGTTTGCCAATGACCATCTGGATGATCCAGAGGAGGAATGGGAGAAGGTCATGTGGTCTGAGGAGACAAATATAGAGCTTTTGGTCTAAACTCCACTCGCCGTGTTTGGAGGAAGAAGAAGGATGAGTACAACCCCAAGAACACCATCCCAACCGTGAAGCATGGAGGTGGAAACATCATTCTTTGGGGATGCTTTTCTGCAAAGGGGACAGGACGACTGCACCGTATTGAGGGGAGGATGGATGGGGCCATGTATCGCGAGATCTTGGCCAACAACCTCCTTCCCTCAGTAAGAGCATTGAAGATGGGTCGTGGCTGGGTCTTCCAGCATGACAACGACCCGAAACACACAGCCAGGGCAACTAAGGAGTGGCTCCGTAAGAAGCATCTCAAGGTCCTGGAGTGGCCTAGCCAGTCTCCAGACCCGAACCCAATAGAAAATCTTTGGAGGGAGCTGAAAGTCCGTATTGCCCAGCGACAGCCCCGAAACCTGAAGGATCTGGAGAAGGTCTGTATGGAGGAGTGGGCCAAAATCCCTGCTGCAGTGTGTGCAAACCTGGTCAAGAACTACAGGAAACGTATGATCTCTGTAATTGCAAACAAAGGTTTCTGTACCAAATATTAAGTTCTGCTTTTCTGATGTATCAAATACTTATGTCATGCAATAAAATGCAAATTAATTACTTAAAAATCATACAATGTGATTTTCTGGATTTTTGTTTTAGATTCCGTCTCTCACAGTTGAAGTGTACCTATGATAAAAATTACAGACTTCTACATGCTTTGTAAGTGGGCAAACCTGCAAAGTCGGCAGTGTATCAAATACTTGTTCTCCCCACTGTATGTTTTGCTACATTTATGTATTTCTACATTTCTGTATGTTTACATGTCTTTGTCCGTATGGTAATGAGGAGGGCGTGGTTTACCTCAGACACAGCAGTCGAGCTCAGAGTAGGCGAGGGCGAAGCGTTGAGGCCACAGTGACACCTTGTGGTGCGGCCCAAATACAATAAGTACAGCCTACTGACGCTGATACTGTTTACTATTTATAGGTTTGTATCTCGTTATTCTTTTCAGAATAGAATTATTAGTGTCATTGTAACCAAGTATCATCATACTGATCAAATATCGAAGCTATCTCTATCTAATAGGCTCCTTCAAAGATCAAATCAAATTTTTTATTGTTACAATTTTTCTGTAGCCTAACAACTGCCAAAAACAATAAAAAATAAATATATAGGCTAGTATAGGCTACATAACTTTTTAATTTTTATTATTATTATTATTTACAAATCACACCCTTTAGGCTTTAGGCACAACGCATGGGTGTTATATTCCCTATACAGCATGAAGTTCATTAGCAATAAATGTCAATGTATACATGTATATTTATTTATGTATTTATTTATTTATTTTTGCTTTTTTACATTTCTTTGTATATTTATTTATGTATTTATTTATTTTTAATTTTGGCAGTCTTGGCATTCCATAATAAGCTCCAGAGGGACGATTCTTCAAAACAAGAGATAATTATTTATGCAATCTTTTGATAAACAATATAAATGCTTGAAAAAAAGAACGTGAATGAAATGCATGACTCTCAGGGTTCAGAGGTCACATCTAATGAGACACAAGCAGTTTCCACTTACCTGATCAAAGATGTGCATTCAGAGGTCAAATTCCAAAGGATTCCAAATGTTTCAGACAATTAGCTTCATTCTAGCTAATTATGAGTCTAAAGACGGAGGAAGCAGAAGAGCATTGCATCATGTGAGATAAAATAAGACAAAATGCTTTATACAAATGTAAAAAAAAATTTTTTCAAAGTTGTAAATAAAACAATGATTTTTGGGGTTTTATTGTTTCTGCAATAAAAAAAGGTAATTGCAACTTTTCATCTCACAATTCTGACTTTTTTTCCTCACAGTTGCAAGTTTATATCACAATTCTGAGAAAAAAGTCAGTATTGTTAGTCATAAACTCAGAATTCTAAAAACTTCAGAATTGCGATTCATAAACTAAGAATTCAAAAAAACTTCAGAATCGCGATTCATAAACTCAGAATTCTAAGAAAAGTCAGAATTGTGAGTCAAACTCAGAATTCTAAAAAAAAGTCCGAATTGCGAGTCATAAACTCAGAATTCTAAAAAGTCAGAATTGCGAGTCATAAACTCAGAATTCTAAAAAAGTCAGAATTGCGAGTCATAAACTCAGAATTCTAAAAAAGTCAGAATTGCGAGTCATAAACTCAGAATTCTAAAAAGTCAGAATTGCGAGTCATAAACTCAGAATTCTAAAAAAGTGAGAATTGCGAGTCATAAACTCAGAATTCTAAAAAAGTGAGAATTGCGAGTCATAAACTCAGAATTCTAAAAAAGTCAGAATTGCGAGTCATAAACTCAGAATTCTAAAAAGTCAGAATTGCGAGTCATAAACTCAGAATTCTAAAAAAGTGAGAATTGCGAGTCATAAACTCAGAATTCTAAAAAAGTCAGAATTGCGAGTCATAAACTCAGAATTCTAAAAAGTCAGAATTGCGAGTCATAAACTCAGAATTCTAAAAAAGTGAGAATTGCGAGTCATAAACTCAGAATTCTAAAAAGTCAGAATTGCGAGTCATAAACTCAGAATTCGAAAAACGTCAGAATTGCGAGTCAAACTCAGAATTCAAAAAAATTCAGAATTGTGAGTCATAAACTCAGAATTCAAAAAAATTCAGAATTGCGATTCATAAACTCAGAATTCTAAAAAAAAGTCAGAATTGTGTCAAACTCAGAATTCTAAAAAAGTCAGAATTGCGATTCATAAACTCAGAATTCTAAAAAAGTCAGAATTGCGAGTCATAAACTCAGAATTCTAAAAACGTCAGAATTGCAAGTCATAAACTCAGAATTCTAAAAAAGTCAGAATTGTGTCAAATTCAGAATTCTAAAAAAGTCAGAATTGCGATTCATAAACTCAGAATTCTAAAAAAGTCAGAATTGCGAGTCATAAACTCAGAATTCAAAAAAACTTCAGAATTGCGAGTCATAAACTCAGAATTCTAAAAACGTCAGAATTGCGAGTCATAAACTCAGAATTCTAAAAAAGTCAGAATTGGGAGTCAAACTCAGAATTCTAAAAAAGCCAGAATTGCGAGTCAAACTCAGAATTCTAAAAAGTCAGAATTGCGAGTCATAAACTCAGAATTCTAAAAAAGTCAGAATTGCGAGTCTTAAACTCAGAATTCTAAAAACGTCAGAATTGTGAGTCATAAACTCAGAATTCTAAAAAAGTCAGAATTGGGAGTCAAACTCAGAATTCTAAAAAAGTCAGAATTGCGAGTCAAACTCAGAATTCTAAAAAGTCAGAATTGCGAGTCAAACTCAGAATTCTAAAAAAGTCAGAATTGCGATTCATAAACTCAGAATTCTAAAAAAGTCAGAATTGCGATTCATAAACTCAGAATTCTAAAAAAGTCAGAATTGCGAGTCATAAACTCAGAATTCTAAACAAGTCAGAATTGCGAATCATAAACTCAGAATTCGAAAAACGTCAGAATTGCGAGTCATAAACTCAGAATTCTAAAAAAGTCAGAATTGCGAGTCATGAACTCAGAATTCTAAAAAAGTCAGAATTGCGAGTCATAAACTCAGAATTCTAAAAAGTCCGAATTGCGAGTCATAAACTCAGAATTCTAAGAAAATTCAGAATTGTGAGTCATAAACTCAGAATTCGAAAAAATTCAGAATTGTGAGTCATAAACTCAGAATTCTAAAAAGTCAGAATTGCGAGTCATAAACTCAGAATTCGAAAAACGTCAGAATTGCGAGTCAAACTCAGAATTCAAAAAAATTCAGAATTGTGAGTCATAAACTCAGAATTCTAAAAAATTCAGAATTGTGAGTCAAACTCAGAATTCTAAAAAGTCAGAATTGCGATTCATAAACTAAGAATTCAAAAAAAAATTCAAAATTGCGATTCATAAACTCAGAATTCTAATAAAAAGTCAGAATTGTGAGTCATAAACTCAGAATTCTAATAAAAAGTCAGAATTGTGAGTCATAAACTCAGGATTCTAAAAATTCAAAATTGCGATTCATAAACTCAGAATTCTAATAAAAAGTCAGAATTGTGAGTCATAAACTCAGAATTCTAATAAAAAGTCAGAATTGTGAGTCATAAACTCAGAATTCTAATAAAAAGTCAGAATTGTGAGTCATAAACTCAGGATTCTAAAAATTCAAAATTGCGATTCATAAACTCAGAATTCTAATAAAAAGTCAGAATTGTGAGTCAAACTCAGAATTCTAAAAAAAAGTCAGAATTGCGAGTCATAAACTCAGAATTCTAAAAAGTCAGAATTACAAGTCATAAACTCAGAATTCTAAAAAGTCAGAATTGCGATTCATAAACTCAGAATTCTAAAAAAAGTCAGAATTGTGAGTCATAAACTCAGAATTCTAAAAAAGTCAGAATTGCGATTCATAAACTCAGAATTCTAAAAAAAAGTCAGAATTGTGTCAAACTCAGAATTCTAAAAAAGTCAGAATTGCGATTCATAAACTCAGAATTCTAAAAAAAGTCAGAATTGCGAGTCATAAACTCAGAATTCTAAAAACGTCAGAATTGCAAGTCATAAACTCAGAATTCTAAAAAAGTCAGAATTGTGTCAAATTCAGAATTCTAAAAAAGTCAGAATTGCGATTCATAAACTCAGAATTCTAAAAAAGTCAGAATTGCGAGTCATAAACTCAGAATTCAAAAAAACTTCAGAATTGCGAGTCATAAACTCAGAATTCTAAAAACGTCAGAATTGCGAGTCATAAACTCAGAATTCTAAAAAAGTCAGAATTGGGAGTCAAACTCAGAATTCTAAAAAAGCCAGAATTGCGAGTCAAACTCAGAATTCTAAAAAGTCAGAATTGCGAGTCATAAACTCAGAATTCTAAAAAAGTCAGAATTGCGAGTCTTAAACTCAGAATTCTAAAAACGTCAGAATTGTGAGTCATAAACTCAGAATTCTAAAAAAGTCAGAATTGGGAGTCAAACTCAGAATTCTAAAAAAGTCAGAATTGCGAGTCAAACTCAGAATTCTAAAAAGTCAGAATTGCGAGTCAAACTCAGAATTCTAAAAAAGTCAGAATTGCGATTCATAAACTCAGAATTCTAAAAAAGTCAGAATTGCGATTCATAAACTCAGAATTCTAAAAAAGTCAGAATTGCGAGTCATAAACTCAGAATTCTAAAAAAGTCAGAATTGCGAATCATAAACTCAGAATTCGAAAAACGTCAGAATTGCGAGTCATAAACTCAGAATTCTAAAAAAGACAGAATTGCGAGTCATGAACTCAGAATTCTAAAAAAGTCAGAATTGCGAGTCATAAACTCAGAATTCTAAAAAGTCCGAATTGCGAGTCATAAACTCAGAATTCTAAGAAAATTCAGAATTGTGAGTCATAAACTCAGAATTCGAAAAAATTCAGAATTGTGAGTCATAAACTCAGAATTCTAAAAAGTCCGAATTGTGATTCATAAACTCAGAATTCTAAAAACTTCAGAATTGTGAGTCATAAACTCAGAATTCTAATAAAAAGTCAGAATTGTGAGTCATAAACTCAGAATTCTAATAAAAAGTCAGAATTGTGAGTCAAACTCAGAATTCTAAAAAAAAGTCAGAATTGCGAGTCATAAACTCAGAATTCTAAAAAGTCAGAATTACAAGTCATAAACTCAGAATTCTAAAAAGTCAGAATTGCGATTCATAAACTCAGAATTCTAAAAAAAGTCAGAATTGTGAGTCATAAACTCAGAATTCTAAAAAAGTCAGAATTGCGATTCATAAACTCAGAATTCTAAAAAAAAGTCAGAATTGTGTCAAACTCAGAATTCTAAAAAAGTCAGAATTGCGATTCATAAACTCAGAATTCTAAAAAAGTCAGAATTGCGAGTCATAAACTCAGAATTCTAAAAACGTCAGAATTGCAAGTCATAAACTCAGAATTCTAAAAAAGTCAGAATTGTGTCAAATTCAGAATTCTAAAAAAGTCAGAATTGCGATTCATAAACTCAGAATTCTAAAAAAGTCAGAATTGCGAGTCATAAACTCAGAATTCAAAAAAACTTCAGAATTGCGAGTCATAAACTCAGAATTCTAAAAACGTCAGAATTGCGAGTCATAAACTCAGAATTCTAAAAAAGTCAGAATTGGGAGTCAAACTCAGAATTCTAAAAAAGCCAGAATTGCGAGTCAAACTCAGAATTCTAAAAAGTCAGAATTGCGAGTCATAAACTCAGAATTCTAAAAAAGTCAGAATTGCGAGTCTTAAACTCAGAATTCTAAAAACGTCAGAATTGTGAGTCATAAACTCAGAATTCTAAAAAAGTCAGAATTGGGAGTCAAACTCAGAATTCTAAAAAAGTCAGAATTGCGAGTCAAACTCAGAATTCTAAAAAGTCAGAATTGCGAGTCAAACTCAGAATTCTAAAAAAGTCAGAATTGCGATTCATAAACTCAGAATTCTAAAAAAGTCAGAATTGCGATTCATAAACTCAGAATTCTAAAAAAGTCAGAATTGCGAGTCATAAACTCAGAATTCTAAAAAAGTCAGAATTGCGAATCATAAACTCAGAATTCGAAAAACGTCAGAATTGCGAGTCATAAACTCAGAATTCTAAAAAAGTCAGAATTGCGAGTCATGAACTCAGAATTCTAAAAAAGTCAGAATTGCGAGTCATAAACTCAGAATTCTAAAAAGTCCGAATTGCGAGTCATAAACTCAGAATTCTAAGAAAATTCAGAATTGTGAGTCATAAACTCAGAATTCGAAAAAATTCAGAATTGTGAGTCATAAACTCAGAATTCTAAAAAGTCCGAATTGTGATTCATAAACTCAGAATTCTAAAAACTTCAGAATTGTGAGTCATAAACTAAGAATTCCAAAAAAATTCAAAATTGCGATTCATAAACTCAGAATTCTAATAAAAAGTCAGAATTGTGAGTCATAAACTCAGAATTCTAAAAAGTCAGAATTGCGATTCATAAACTCAGAATTCTAAAAAAAGTCAGAATTGTGAGTCATAAACTCAGAATTCTAAAAAAGTCAGAATTACAAGTCATAAACTCAGAATTCTAAAAAGTCAGAATTGCGATTCATAAACTCAGAATTCTAAAAAAAGTCAGAATTGTGAGTCATAAACTCAGAATTCTAAAAAAGTCAGAATTGCGATTCATAAACTCAGAATTCTAAAAAAAAGTCAGAATTGTGTCAAACTCAGAATTCTAAAAAAGTCAGAATTGCGATTCATAAACTCAGAATTCTAAAAAAGTCAGAATTGCGAGTCATAAACTCAGAATTCTAAAAACGTCAGAGTTGCAAGTCATAAACTCAGAATTCTAAAAAAGTCAGAATTGTGTCAAATTCAGAATTCTAAAAAAGTCAGAATTGCGATTCATAAACTCAGAATTCTAAAAAAGTCAGAATTGCGAGTCATAAACTCAGAATTCAAAAAAACTTCAGAATTGCGAGTCATAAACTCAGAATTCTAAAAACGTCAGAATTGCGAGTCATAAACTCAGAATTCTAAAAAAGTCAGAATTGGGAGTCAAACTCAGAATTCTAAAAAAGCCAGAATTGCGAGTCAAACTCAGAATTCTAAAAAGTCAGAATTGCGAGTCATAAACTCAGAATTCTAAAAAAGTCAGAATTGCGAGTCTTAAACTCAGAATTCTAAAAACGTCAGAATTGTGAGTCATAAACTCAGAATTCTAAAAAAGTCAGAATTGGGAGTCAAACTCAGAATTCTAAAAAAGTCAGAATTGCGAGTCAAACTCAGAATTCTAAAAAGTCAGAATTGCGAGTCAAACTCAGAATTCTAAAAAAGTCAGAATTGCGATTCATAAACTCAGAATTCTAAAAAAGTCAGAATTGCGATTCATAAACTCAGAATTCTAAAAAAGTCAGAATTGCGAGTCATAAACTCAGAATTCTAAAAAAGTCAGAATTGCGAATCATAAACTCAGAATTCGAAAAACGTCAGAATTGCGAGTCATAAACTCAGAATTCTAAAAAAGTCAGAATTGCGAGTCATGAACTCAGAATTCTAAAAAAGTCAGAATTGCGAGTCATAAACTCAGAATTCTAAAAAGTCCGAATTGCGAGTCATAAACTCAGAATTCTAAGATAATTCAGAATTGTGAGTCATAAACTCAGAATTCGAAAAAATTCAGAATTGTGAGTCATAAACTCAGAATTCTAAAAAGTCAGAATTGCGAGTCATAAACTCAGAATTCGAAAAACGTCAGAATTGCGAGTCAAACTCAGAATTCAAAAAAATTCAGAATTGTGAGTCATAAACTCAGAATTCTAAAAAATTCAGAATTGTGAGTCAAACTCAGAATTCTAAAAAGTCAGAATTGCGATTCATAAACTAAGAATTCAAAAAAAAATTCAAAATTGCGATTCATAAACTCAGAATTCTAATAAAAAGTCAGAATTGTGAGTCATAAACTCAGAATTCTAATAAAAAGTCAGAATTGTGAGTCATAAACTCAGGATTCTAAAAATTCAAAATTGCGATTCATAAACTCAGAATTCTAATAAAAAGTCAGAATTGTGAGTCATAAACTCAGAATTCTAATAAAAAGTCAGAATTGTGAGTCATAAACTCAGAATTCTAATAAAAAGTCAGAATTGTGAGTCATAAACTCAGGATTCTAAAAATTCAAAATTGCGATTCATAAACTCAGAATTCTAATAAAAAGTCAGAATTGTGAGTCATAAACTCAGAATTCTAATAAAAAGTCAGAATTGTGAGTCATAAACTCAGAATTCTAATAAAAAGTCAGAATTGTGAGTCAAACTCAGAATTCTAAAAAAAAGTCAGAATTGCGAGTCATAAACTCAGAATTCTAAAAAGTCAGAATTACAAGTCATAAACTCAGAATTCTAAAAAGTCAGAATTGCGATTCATAAACTCAGAATTCTAAAAAAAGTCAGAATTGTGAGTCATAAACTCAGAATTCTAAAAAAGTCAGAATTGCGATTCATAAACTCAGAATTCTAAAAAAAAGTCAGAATTGTGTCAAACTCAGAATTCTAAAAAAGTCAGAATTGCGATTCATAAACTCAGAATTCTAAAAAAGTCAGAATTGCGAGTCATAAACTCAGAATTCTAAAAACGTCAGAATTGCAAGTCATAAACTCAGAATTCTAAAAAAGTCAGAATTGCGAGTCTTAAACTCAGAATTCTAAAAACGTCAGAATTGTGAGTCATAAACTCAGAATTCTAAAAAAGTCAGAATTGGGAGTCAAACTCAGAATTCTAAAAAAGTCAGAATTGCGAGTCAAACTCAGAATTCTAAAAAGTCAGAATTGCGAGTCAAACTCAGAATTCTAAAAAAGTCAGAATTGCGATTCATAAACTCAGAATTCTAAAAAAGTCAGAATTGCGATTCATAAACTCAGAATTCTAAAAAAGTCAGAATTGCGAGTCATAAACTCAGAATTCTAAAAAAGTCAGAATTGCGAATCATAAACTCAGAATTCGAAAAACGTCAGAATTGCGAGTCATAAACTCAGAATTCTAAAAAAGTCAGAATTGCGAGTCATGAACTCAGAATTCTAAAAAAGTCAGAATTGCGAGTCATAAACTCAGAATTCTAAAAAGTCCGAATTGCGAGTCATAAACTCAGAATTCTAAGAAAATTCAGAATTGTGAGTCATAAACTCAGAATTCGAAAAAATTCAGAATTGTGAGTCATAAACTCAGAATTCTAAAAAGTCCGAATTGTGATTCATAAACTCAGAATTCTAAAAACTTCAGAATTGTGAGTCATAAACTAAGAATTCCAAAAAAATTCAAAATTGCGATTCATAAACTCAGAATTCTAATAAAAAGTCAGAATTGTGAGTCATAAACTCAGAATTCTAATAAAAAGTCAGAATTGCTAGTAATAAACTCAGAATTCTAAAAAAAAGTCAGAATTGCGAGTAATAAACTCAGAATTCTAAAAAGTCAGAATTGCGATTAATAAACTCAGAATTCTAAAAAAAAGTCAGAATTGTGAGTCATAAACTCAGAATTCTAAATAGTCAGAATTGCGAGTCATAAACTCAGAATTCTAAAAAAGTCAGAATTGCGAGTCATAAACTCAGAATTCTAAAAAAAAGTCAGAATTGTGTCAAACTCAGAATTCTAAAAAAGTCAGAATTGCGAGTCATAAACTCAAAATTCTAAAAAGTCAGAATTGCGATTCATAAACTCAGAATTCTAAAAAAGTCAGAATTGCGATTCATAAACTCAGAATTCTAAAAAAGTCAGAATTGCGAGTCATAAACTCAGAATTCTAAGAAAAGGCAGAATTGTGAGTCAAACTCAGAATTCTAAAAAAAAGTCAGAATTGTGAGTCATAAACTAAGAATTCCAAAAAAATTCAAAATTGCGATTCATAAACTCAGAATTCTAATAAAAAGTCAGAATTGTGAGTCATAAACTCAGAATTCTAATAAAAAGTCAGAATTGCGAGTCATAAACTCAGAATTCTAAGAAAAGTCAGTATTGTGAGTCAAACTCAGAATTCTAAAAAAAAGTCAGAATTGTGTCAAACTCAGAATTCTAAAAAAGTCAGAATTGCGAGTCATAAACTCAGAATTCTAAAAAGTCAGAATTGCGATTCATAAACTCAGAATTCTAAAAAAGTCAGAATTGCGATTCATAAACTCAGAATTCTAAAAAAAAGTCAGAATTGTGTCAAACTCAGAATTCTAAAAAAGTCAGAATTGCGATTCATAAACTCAGAATTCTAAAAAAGTCAGAATTGCGAGTCATAAACTCAGAATTCAAAAAAGTCAGAATTGCGAGTCATAAACTCAGAATTCTAAAAAGTCAGAATTGCGATTCATAAACTCAGAATTCTAAAAAAAGTCAGAATTGTGAGTCATAAACTCAGAATTCTAAAAAAGTCAGAATTGCGAGTCAAACTCAGAATTCTAAAAAAGTCAGAATTGCGAGTCATAAACTCAGAATTCTAAAAAAAAGTCAGAATTGTGTCAAACTCAGAATTCTAAAAAAGTCAGAATTGCGAGTCATAAACTCAGAATTCTAAAAAGTCAGAATTGCGATTCATAAACTCAGAATTCTAAAAAAGTCAGAATTGCGATTCATAAACTCAGAATTCTAAAAAAAAGTCAGAATTGTGTCAAACTCAGAATTCTAAAAAAGTCAGAATTGCGATTCATAAACTCAGAATTCTAAAAAAGTCAGAATTGCGAGTCATAAACTCAGAATTCAAAAAAACTTCAGAATTGCGAGTCATAAACTCAGAATTCTAAGAAAAGGCAGAATTGTGAGTCAAACTCAGAATTCTAAAAAAAAGTCAGAATTGTGAGTCATAAACTAAGAATTCCAAAAAAATTCAAAATTGCGATTCATAAACTCAGAATTCTAATAAAAAGTCAGAATTGTGAGTAATAAACTCAGAATTCTAATAAAAAGTCAGAATTGCGAGTAATAAACTCAGAATTCTAAGAAAAGTCAGTATTGTGAGTCAAACTCAGAATTCTAAAAAAAAGTCAGAATTGCGAGTAATAAACTCAGAATTCAAAAAAATTCAGAATTGTGAGTCATAAACTCAGAATTCTAAAAAGTCAGAATTGTGAGTCACAAACTCAGAATTCTAAAAAGTCAGAATTGCGAGTAATAAACTCAGAATTCTAAAAAAAAGTCAGAATTGTGAGTCATAAACTCAGAATTCTAAAAAGTCAGAATTGTGAGTCATAAACTCAGAATTCTAAAAAAGTCAGAATTGCGAGTCATAAACTCAGAATTCTAAAAAAAAGTCAGAATTGTGTCAAACTCAGAATTCTAAAAAAGTCAGAATTGCGAGTCATAAACTCAAAATTCTAAAAAGTCAGAATTGCGAGTCATAAACTCAGAATTCTAAAAAAAAGTCAGAATTGTGTCAAACTCAGAATTCTAAAAAAGTCAGAATTGCGAGTCATAAACTCAAAATTCTAAAAAGTCAGAATTGCGATTCATAAACTCAGAATTCTAAAAAAGTCAGAATTGCGATTCATAAACTCAGAATTCTAAAAAAGTCAGAATTGCGAGTCATAAACTCAGAATTCTAAGAAAAGGCAGAATTGTGAGTCAAACTCAGAATTCTAAAAAAAAGGCAGAATTGTGAGTCATAAACTAAGAATTCCAAAAAAATTCAAAATTGCGATTCATAAACTCAGAATTCTAATAAAAAGTCAGAATTGTGAGTCATAAACTCAGAATTCTAATAAAAAGTCAGAATTGCGAGTCATAAACTCAGAATTCTAAGAAAAGTCAGTATTGTGAGTCAAACTCAGAATTCTAAAAAAAAGTCAGAATTGTGTCAAACTCAGAATTCTAAAAAAGTCAGAATTGCGAGTCATAAACTCAGAATTCTAAAAAGTCAGAATTGCGATTCATAAACTCAGAATTCTAAAAAAGTCAGAATTGCGATTCATAAACTCAGAATTCTAAAAAAAAGTCAGAATTGTGTCAAACTCAGAATTCTAAAAAAGTCAGAATTGCGATTCATAAACTCAGAATTCTAAAAAAGTCAGAATTGCGAGTC
>CM077178.1:1408411-1507385 GCA_039654105.1 Coreius guichenoti | reverse complement strand
AATTCTAAAAAAAAGTCAGAATTGCGAGTAATAAACTCAAAATTCTAAAAACGTCAGAATTGCGAGTAATAAACTCAGAATTCTAAAAAAGTCTGAATTACGAGTCATAAACTCAGAATTCTAAGAAAAGGCAGAATTGTGAGTCAAACTCAGAATTCTAAAAAAAAGTCAGAATTGTGAGTCATAAACTAAGAATTCCAAAAAAATTCAAAATTGCGATTCATAAACTCAGAATTCTAATAAAAAGTCAGAATTGTGAGTCATAAACTCAGAATTCTAATAAAAAGTCAGAATTGCAAGTAATAAACTCAGAATTCTAAGAAAAGTCAGTATTGTGAGTCAAACTCAGAATTCTAAAAAAAAAGTCAGAATTGCGAGTAATAAACTCAGAATTCTAAAAACGTCAGAATTGCGAGTAATAAACTCAGAATTCTAAAAAAGTCAGAATTGCGAGTCATAAACTCAGAATTCTAAGAAAAGTCAGAATTGTGAGTCAAACTCAGAATTCTAAAAACGTCAGAATTGCGAGTCAGAATTGCGAGTAATAAACTCAGAATTCTAAAAAAGTCAGAATTGCGAGTCGTAAACTCAGAATTCAAAAAAATTCAGAATTGTGAGTCATAAAGTCAGAATTCTAAGAAAAGGCAGAATTGTGAGTCAAACTCAGAATTCTAAAAAAAAGTCAGAATTGTGAGTCATAAACTAAGAATTCCAAAAAAATTCAAAATTGCGATTCATAAACTCAGAATTCTAATAAAAAGTCAGAATTGCGAGTAATAAACTCAGAATTCTAAAAAAAAGTCAGAATTGCGAGTAATAAACTCAGAATTCTAAAAAAGTCAGAATTGCGAGTCATAAACTCAGAATTCTAAAAAGTCAGAATTGTGAGTCACAAACTCAGAATTCTAAAAAGTCAGAATTGCGAGTCATAAACTCAGAATTCTAAAAAAAAGTCAGAATTGTGTCAAACTCAGAATTCTAAAAAAGTCAGAATTGCGAGTCATAAACTCAGAATTCTAAAAAGTCAGAATTGCGATTCATAAACTCAGAATTCTAAAAAAGTCAGAATTGTGATTCATAAACTCAGAATTCTAAAAAAAAGTCAGAATTGTGTCAAACTCAGAATTCTAAAAAAGTCAGAATTGCGATTCATAAACTCAGAATTCTAAAAAAGTCAGAATTGCGAGTAATAAACTCAGAATTCTAAAAAAGTCAGAATTGCGAGTCAAACTCAGAATTCTAAAAAAGTCAGAATTGCGAGTCATAAACTCAGAATTCTAAAAAAAAGTCAGAATTGTGTCAAACTCAGAATTCTAAAAAAGTCAGAATTGCGAGTCATAAACTCAGAATTCTAAAAAGTCAGAATTGCGATTCATAAACTCAGAATTCTAAAAAAGTCAGAATTGTGATTCATAAACTCAGAATTCTAAAAAAAAGTCAGAATTGTGTCAAACTCAGAATTCTAAAAAAGTCAGAATTGCGATTCATAAACTCAGAATTCTAAAAAAGTCAGAATTGCGAGTAATAAACTCAGAATTCTAAAAAAGTCAGAATTGCGAGTCATAAACTCAGAATTCTAAGAAAAGTCAGTATTGTGAGTGAAACTCAGAATTCTAAAAAAAAGTCAGAATTGCGAGTAATAAACTCCGAATTCTAAAAACGTCAGAATTGCGAGTAATAAACTCAGAATTCTAAAAAAGTCAGAATTGCGAGTCATAAACTCAGAATTCTAAGAAAAGGCAGAATTGTGAGTCAAACTCAGAATTCTAAAAAAGTCAGAATTGCGAGTCATAAACTCAGAATTCTAAAAAAAAGTCAGAATTGTGTCAAACTCAGAATTCTAAAAAAGTCAGAATTGCGAGTCATAAACTCAGAATTCTAAAAAGTCAGAATTGCGATTCATAAACTCAGAATTCTAAAAAAGTCAGAATTGTGATTCATAAACTCAGAATTCTAAAAAAAAGTCAGAATTGTGTCAAACTCAGAATTCTAAAAAAGTCAGAATTGCGATTCATAAACTCAGAATTCTAAAAAAGTCAGAATTGCGAGTCATAAACTCAGAATTCAAAAAAACTTCAGAATTGCGAGTTATAAACTCAGAATTCTAAGAAAAGGCAGAATTGTGAGTCAAACTCAGAATTCTAAAAAAAAGTCAGAATTGTGAGTCATAAACTAAGAATTCCAAAAAAATTCAAAATTGCGATTCATAAACTCAGAATTCTAATAAAAAGTCAGAATTGTGAGTCATAAACTCAGAGTTCTAATAAAAAGTCAGAATTGCAAGTAATAAACTCAGAATTCTAAGAAAAGTCAGTATTGTGAGTCAAACTCAGAATTCTAAAAAAAAGTCAGAATTGCGAGTAATAAACTCAAAATTCTAAAAACGTCAGAATTGCGAGTAATAAACTCAGAATTCTAAAAAAGTCTGAATTACGAGTCATAAACTCAGAATTCTAAGAAAAGGCAGAATTGTGAGTCAAACTCAGAATTCTAAAAAAAAGTCAGAATTGTGAGTCATAAACTAAGAATTCCAAAAAAATTCAAAATTGCGATTCATAAACTCAGAATTCTAATAAAAAGTCAGAATTGTGAGTCATAAACTCAGAATTCTAATAAAAAGTCAGAATTGCAAGTAATAAACTCAGAATTCTAAGAAAAGTCAGTATTGTGAGTCAAACTCAGAATTCTAAAAAAAAGTCAGAATTGCGAGTAATAAACTCAGAATTCTAAAAACGTCAGAATTGCGAGTAATAAACTCAGAATTCTAAAAAAGTCAGAATTGCGAGTCATAAACTCAGAATTCTAAGAAAAGTCAGAATTGTGAGTCAAACTCAGAATTCTAAAAACGTCAGAATTGCGATTCAGAATTGCGAGTAATAAACTCAGAATTCTAAAAAAGTCAGAATTGCGAGTCGTAAACTCAGAATTCAAAAAAATTCAGAATTGTGAGTCATAAAGTCAGAATTCTAAGAAAAGGCAGAATTGTGAGTCAAACTCAGAATTCTAAAAAAAAGTCAGAATTGTGAGTCATAAACTAAGAATTCCAAAAAAATTCAAAATTGCGATTCATAAACTCAGAATTCTAATAAAAAGTCAGAATTGCGAGTAATAAACTCAGAATTCTAAAAAAAAGTCAGAATTGCGAGTAATAAACTCAGAATTCTAAAAAAGTCAGAATTGCGAGTCATAAACTCAGAATTCAAAAAAATTCAGAATTGTGAGTCATAAACTCAGAATTCTAAAAACGTCAGAATTGCGAGTCAAACTCAGAATTCAAAAAAATTCAGAATTGTGAGTCATAAACTCAGAATTCTAAAAAAGTCAGAATTGCGAGTCAAACTCAGAATTCTAATAAAAAGTCAGAATTGTGAGTCATAAACTAAGAATTCCAAAAAAATTCAAAATTGCGATTCATAAACTCAGAATTCTAATAAAAAGTCAGAATTGCGAGTAATAAACTCAGAATTCTAAGAAAAGTCAGTATTGTGAGTCAAACTCAGAATTCTAAAAAAAAGTCAGAATTGCGAGTAATAAACTCAGAATTCAAAAAAATTCAGAATTGTGAGTCATAAACTCAGAATTCTAAAAAGTCAGAATTGTGAGTCACAAACTCAGAATTCTAAAAAGTCAGAACTGCGAGTCATAAACTCAGAATTCTAAAAAGTCAGAATTGCGATTCATAAACTCAGAATTCTAAAAAAAAGTCAGAATTGTGAGTCATAAACTCAGAATTCTAAAAAAGTCAGAATTGCGAGTCAAACTCAGAATTCTAAAAAAAATTCAGAATTGTGTCAAACTCAGAATTCTAAAAAAGTCAGAATTGCGAGTCATAAACTCAGAATTCTAAAAAGTCAGAATTGCGATTCATAAACTCAGAATTCTAAAAAAAGTCAGAATTGTGTCAAACTCAGAATTCTAAAAAAGTCAGAATTGCGATTCATAAACTCAGAATTCTAAAAAGTCAGAATTGCGATTCATAAACTCAGAATTCTAAAAAGTCAGAATTGCGATTCATAAACTCAGAATTCTAAGAAAAGTCAGAATTGTGAGTCAAACTCAGAATTCTAAAAACGTCAGAATTGCGAGTAATAAACTCAGAATTCTAAAAAGTCAGAATTGTGAGTCATAAACTCAGAATTCTAATAAAAAGTCAGAATTGTGAGTCATAAACTCAGAATTCTAAAAAGTCAGAATTGTGAGTCATAAACTCAGAATTCTAAAAAGTCAGAATTGCGAGTAATAAACTCAGAATTCAAAAAACTTCAGACTTGTGAGTCATAAACGAAGAATTCAAAAAAACTTCAGAATTACGAGTCATAAACTCAGAATTCTAAAAAGTCAGAATTGTGAGTCATAAACTCAGAATTCTAAAAAGTAAGAATTGCGATTCATAAAC
This sequence comes from Coreius guichenoti, assembly GCA_039654105.1. Classification (NCBI taxonomy): domain Eukaryota; kingdom Metazoa; phylum Chordata; class Actinopteri; order Cypriniformes; family Gobionidae; genus Coreius; species Coreius guichenoti. The sequence continues at coordinate 1,502,989 of CM077178.1, read as the reverse complement.
TCAGAATTCTAAAAACGTCAGAATTGCAAGTGAAACTCAGAATTCAAAAAAATTCAGAATTGCGAGTCATAAACTCAGAATTCTAAAAAAAGTCAGAATTGTGTCAAACTCAGAATTCTAAAAAAGTCAGAATTGCGATTCATAAACTCAGAATTCTAAAAAGTCAGAATTGCGATTCATAAACTCAGAATTCTAAGAAAAGTCAGAATTGTGAGTCAAACTCAGAATTCTAAAAACGTCAGAATTGCGAGTAATAAACTCAGAATTCAAAAAACTTCAGAATTGCGAGTCATAAACTCAGAATTCTAAAAAGTCAGAATTGTGAGTCATAAACTCAGAATTCTAAAAACGTCAGAATTGCGAGTAATAAACTCAGAATTCAAAAAACTTCAGAATTGCGAGTCATAAACTCAGAATTCTAAAAAGTCAGAATTGTGAGTCATAAACTCAGAATTCTAAAAAGTAAGAATTGCGATTCATAAACTCAGAATTCTAAAAACGTCAGAATTGCAAGTGAAACTCAGAATTCAAAAAAATTCAGAATTGTGAGTCATAAACTCAGAATTCTAAGAAAAGGCAGAATTGTGAGTCAAACTCAGAATTCTAAAAAAAAGTCAGAATTGCAAGTCATAAACTCAGAATTCTAAAAAAGTCAGAATTGCGAGTCAAACTCAGAATTCTAAAAAGTCAGAATTGCGAGTCATAAACTCAGAATTCTAAAAAGTCAGAATTACGAGTCATAAACTCAGAATTCTAAAAAAGTCAGAATTGTGAGTCATAAACTAAGAATTCCAAAAAAATTCAAAATTGCGATTCATAAACTCAGAATTCTAAGAAAAGGCAGAATTGTGAGTCAAACTCAGAATTCTAAAAAGTCAGAATTGCGAGTCATAAACTCAGAATTCTAAAAAGTCAGAATTACGAGTCATAAACTCAGAATTCTAAAAAAGTCAGAATTGTGAGTCATAAACTAAGAATTCCAAAAAAATTCAAAATTGCGATTCATAAACTCAGAATTCTAATAAAAAGTCAGAATTGTGAGTCATAAACTCAGAATTCTAAAAAGTCCGAATTGTGAGTCATAAACTCAGAATTCTAAAAAAAAAAAGTCAGAATTGGGAGTCATAGACTCAGAATTCTAAAAAAGTCAGAATTGCGAGTCACAAACTCAGAATTCTAAAAAGTCAGAATTGCGAGTCATAAACTCAGAATTCTAAAAAGTCAGAATTACGAGTCATAAACTCAGAATTCTAAAAAAGTCAGAATTGTGAGTCATAAACTAAGAATTCCAAAAAAATTCAAAATTGCGATTCATAAACTCAGAATTCTAATAAAAAGTCAGAATTGTGAGTCATAAACTCAGAATTCTAAAAAGTCAGAATTGTGAGTCATAAACTCAGAATTCTAAAAAAAAAAAGTCAGAATTGGGAGTCATAGACTCAGAATTCTAAAAAAGTCAGAATTGCGAGTCATAAACTCAGAATTCTAAAAAAGTCAGAATTGTGAGTCATAAACTCAGAATTCTAATAAAAAAGTCAGAATTGTGAGTCATAAACGCAGAATTCTAAAAAAGTCAGAATTGCGATTCATAAACTCAGAATTCTAAAAAAGTCAGAATTGTGAGTCAAACTCAGAATTCTAAAAAAAAGTCAGAATTGTGAGTCAAACTCAGAATTCTAAAAAAGTCAGAATTGTGAGTCATAAACTCACAATTCTAAAAAAGTCAGAACTGTGAGTCAAACTCAGAATTCTAAGAAAAGTCAGAATTGCGAGTCATAAACTCAGAATTCTAAGAAAAGTCAGAATTGTGAGTCATAAACTCAGAATTCTAATAAAAAGTCAGAACTGTGAGTCAAACTCAGAATTCTAAAAAAGTCAGAATTGCGAGTCATAAACTCAGAATTCTACAAAAAGTCAGAATTGCGAGTCATAAACTCAGATTTCTAATAAAAAAGTCAGAATTGCGATTCATAAACTCAGAATTCTAATAAAAAGTCAGAATTGTGAGTCATAAACTCAGAATTCTAAAAAGTCAGAATTGTGAGTCATAAACTCAGAATTCTAAAAAAAAAAAGTCAGAATTGTGAGTCATAAACTCAGAATTCTAAAAAAGTCAGAATTGCGAGTCATAAACTCAGAATTCTAAAAAAGTCAGAATTGTGAGTCATAAACTCAGAATTCTAAAAAAAAAGTCAGAATTGCGAGTCATAAACTCAGAATTCTAAAAAAGTCAGAATTGCGAGTCATAAACTCAGAATTCTAAAAAGTCAAAATTACGATTCATAAACTCAGAATTCTAAAAAAAAAGTCAGAATTGTGAGTCATAAACTCAGAATTCTAAAAAAGTCAGAATTGCGAGTCATAAACTCAGAATTCTAAAAAAGTCAGAATTGCGAGTCATAAACTCAGAATTCAAAAAAATTCAGAATTGTGAGTCATAAACTCAGAATTCTAAAAACGTCAGAATTGCGAGTCAAACTCAGAACTCAAAAAAATTCAGAATTGTGAGTAATAAACTCAGAATTCAAAAAAATTCAGAATTGTGAGTCATAAACTCAGAATTCTAAAAAGTCAGAATTGTGAGTCACAAACTCAGAATTCTAAAAAGTCAGAATTGCGAGTCATAAACTCAGAATTCTAAAAAGTCAGAATTGCGATTCATAAACTCAGAATTCTAAAAAAAAGTCAGAATTGTGAGTCATAAACTCAGAATTCTAAAAAAGTCAGAATTGCGAGTCAAACTCAGAATTCTAAAAAAGTCAGAATTGCGAGTCATAAACTCAGAATTCTAAAAAAAATTCAGAATTGTGTCAAACTCAGAATTCTAAAAAAGTCAGAATTGCGAGTCATAAACTCAGAATTCTAAAAATTCAGAATTGCGATTCATAAACTCAGAATTCTAAAAAAAGTCAGAATTGTGTCAAACTCAGAATTCTAAAAAAGTCAGAATTGCGATTCATAAACTCAGAATTCTAAAAAGTCAGAATTGCGATTCATAAACTCAGAATTCTAAGAAAAGTCAGAATTGTGAGTCAAACTCAGAATTCTAAAAACGTCAGAATTGCGAGTAATAAACTCAGAATTCTAAAAAGTCAGAATTGTGAGTCATAAACTCAGAATTCTAATAAAAAGTCAGAATTGTGAGTCATAAACTCAGAATTCTAAAAAGTCAGAATTGTGAGTCATAAACTCAGAATTCTAAAAAGTCAGAATTGCGAGTAATAAACTCAGAATTCAAAAAACTTCAGAATTGCGAGTCATAAACTCAGAATTCTAAAAAGTCAGAATTGTGAGTCATAAACTCAGAATTCTAAAAAGTAAGAATTGCGATTCATAAACTCAGAATTCTAAAAACGTCAGAATTGCAAGTGAAACTCAGAATTCAAAAAAATTCAGAACTGTGAGTCATAAACTCAGAATTCTAAGAAAAGGCAGAATTGTGAGTCAAACTCAGAATTCTAAAAAAAAGTCAGAATTGCGAGTCATAAACTCAGAATTCTAAAAAAGTCAGAATTGCGAGTCAAACTCAGAATTCTAAAAAGTCAGAATTGCGAGTCATAAACTCAGAATTCTAAAAAGTCAGAATTACGAGTCATAAACTCAGAATTCTAAAAAAGTCAGAATTGTGAGTCATAAACTAAGAATTCCAAAAAAATTCAAAATTGCGATTCATAAACTCAGAATTCTAATAAAAAGTCAGAATTGTGAGTCATAAACTCAGAATTCTAAAAAGTCAGAATTGTGAGTCACAAACTCAGAATTCTAAAAAGTCAGAATTGCGAGTCATAAACTCAGAATTCTAAAAAGTCAGAATTGCGATTCATAAACTCAGAATTCTAAAAAAAAGTCAGAATTGTGAGTCATAAACTCAGAATTCTAAAAAAGTCAGAATTGCGAGTCAAACTCAGAATTCTAAAAAAGTCAGAATTGCGAGTCATAAACTCAGAATTCTAAAAAAAATTCAGAATTGTGTCAAACTCAGAATTCTAAAAAAGTCAGAATTGCGAGTCATAAACTCAGAATTCTAAAAATTCAGAATTGCGATTCATAAACTCAGAATTCTAAAAAAAGTCAGAATTGTGTCAAACTCAGAATTCTAAAAAAGTCAGAATTGCGATTCATAAACTCAGAATTCTAAAAAGTCAGAATTGCGATTCATAAACTCAGAATTCTAAGAAAAGTCAGAATTGTGAGTCAAACTCAGAATTCTAAAAACGTCAGAATTGCGAGTAATAAACTCAGAATTCTAAAAAGTCAGAATTGTGAGTCATAAACTCAGAATTCTAATAAAAAGTCAGAATTGTGAGTCATAAACTCAGAATTCTAAAAAGTCAGAATTGTGAGTCATAAACTCAGAATTCTAAAAAGTCAGAATTGCGAGTAATAAACTCAGAATTCAAAAAACTTCAGAATTGCGAGTCATAAACTCAGAATTCTAAAAAGTCAGAATTGTGAGTCATAAACTCAGAATTCTAAAAAGTAAGAATTGCGATTCATAAACTCAGAATTCTAAAAACGTCAGAATTGCAAGTGAAACTCAGAATTCAAAAAAATTCAGAATTGTGAGTCATAAACTCAGAATTCTAAGAAAAGGCAGAATTGTGAGTCAAACTCAGAATTCTAAAAAAAAGTCAGAATTGCGAGTCATAAACTCAGAATTCTAAAAAAGTCAGAATTGCGAGTCAAACTCAGAATTCTAAAAAGTCAGAATTGCGAGTCATAAACTCAGAATTCTAAAAAGTCAGAATTACGAGTCATAAACTCAGAATTCTAAAAAAGTCAGAATTGTGAGTCATAAACTAAGAATTCCAAAAAAATTCAAAATTGCGATTCATAAACTCAGAATTCTAATAAAAAGTCAGAATTGTGAGTCATAAACTCAGAATTCTAAAAAGTCAGAATTGTGAGTCATAAACTCAGAATTCTAAAAAAAAAAAAGTCAGAATTGGGAGTCATAGACTCAGAATTCTAAAATAGTCAGAATTGCGAGTCATAAACTCAGAATTCTAAAAAAGTCAGAATTGTGAGTCATAAACTCAGAATTCTAATAAAAAAGTCAGAATTGTGAGTCATAAACGCAGAATTCTAAAAAAGTCAGAATTGCGATTCATAAACTCAGAATTCTAAAAAAGTCAGAATTGTGAGTCAAACTCAGAATTCTAAAAAAAAGTCAGAATTGTGAGTCAAACTCAGAATTCTAAAAAAGTCAGAATTGTGAGTCATAAACTCACAATTCTAAAAAAGTCAGAACTGTGAGTCAAACTCAGAATTCTAAGAAAAGTCAGAATTGCGAGTCATAAACTCAGAATTCTAATAAAAAGTCAGAACTGTGAGTCAAACTCAGAATTCTAAAAAAGTCAGAATTGCGAGTCATAAACTCAGAATTCTACAAAAAGTCAGAATTGCGAGTCATAAACTCAGATTTCTAATAAAAAAGTCAGAATTGCGATTCATAAACTCAGAATTCTAATAAAAAGTCAGAATTGTGAGTCATAAACTCAGAATTCTAAAAAGTCAGAATTGTGAGTCATAAACTCAGAATTCTAAAAAAAAAAAGTCAGAATTGTGAGTCATAAACTCAGAATTCTAAAAAAGTCAGAATTGCGAGTCATAAACTCAGAATTCTAAAAAAGTCAGAATTGTGAGTCATAAACTCAGAATTCTAATAAAAAAGTCAGAATTGCGAGTCATAAACTCAGAATTCTACAAAAAGTCAGAATTGCGAGTCATAAACTCAGATTTCTAATAAAAAAGTCAGAATTGGGATTCATAAACTCAGAATTCTAAAAAAAAAAAAAGTCAGAATTGTGAGTCATAAACTCAGAATTCTAAAAAAAAAGTCAGAATTGCGAGTCATAAACTCAGAATTCTAAAAAAGTCAGAATTGCGAGTCATAAACTCAGAATTCTAAAAAGTCAAAATTACGATTCATAAACTCAGAATTCTAAAAAAAAAAGTCAGAATTGTGTCAAACTCAGAATTCTAAAAAAGTCAGAATTGCGATTCATAAACTCAGAATTCTAAAAAGTCAGAATTGCGATTCATAAACTCAGAATTCTAAAAAAAGTCAAAATTGTGTCAAACTCAGAATTCTAAAAAAGTCAGAATTGCGAGTCAAACTCAGAATTCTAAAAAGTCAGAATTGTGAGTCAAACTCAGAATTCTAAAAAAAAAGTCAGAATTGCGAGTCATAAACTCAGAATTCTAAAAAAGTCAGAATTGCGAGTCATAAACTCAGAATTAAAAAAAATTCAGAATTGTGAGTCATAAACTCAGAATTCTAAAAACGTCAGAATTGCGAGTCAAACTCAGAACTCAAAAAAATTCAGAATTGTGAGTCATAAACTCAGAATTCTAAGAAAATTCAGAATTGTGAGTCATAAACTCAGAATTCTAAAAAGTCAGAATTGCGATTCATAAACTCAGAATTCCATAAACTTAAGAATTGTGAGTCATAAACTCAGAATTCTAAAAAAGTCAGAATTGCGAGTCAAACTCAGAATTCTAATAAAAAGTCAGAATTGTGAGTCAAACTCAGAATTGTAAAAAGTCAGAATTGCGAGTCAAACTCAGAATTCTAAAAAGTCAGAATTGCGAGTCATAAACTCAGAATTCTAAGAAAAGTCAGAATTGTGAGTCAAACTCAGAATTCTAAAAACGTCAGAATTGCGAGTCAGAATTGCGAGTAATAAACTCAGAATTCTAAAAAAGTCAGAATTGCGAGTCATAAACTCAGAATTCAAAAAAATTCAGAATTGTGAGTCATAAACTCAGAATTCTAAGAAAAGGCAGAATTGTAAGTCAAACTCAGAATTCTAAAAAAAAGTCAGAATTGTGAGTCATAAACTCAGAATTCTAATAAAAAGTCAGAATTGTGAGTCATAAACTCAGAATTCTAATAAAAAGTCAGAATTGCGAGTAATAAACTCAGAATTCTAAAAACGTCAGAATTGCGAGTAATAAACTCAGAATTCTAAAAACGTCAGAATTGCGAGTCAAACTCAGAATTCAAAAAAATTCAGAATTGTGAGTCATAAACTCAGAATTCTAAGAAAATTCAGAATTGTGAGTCATAAACTCAGAATTCTAAAAACGTCAGAATTGCGAGTCATAAACTCAGAATTCAAAAAAATTCAGAATTGTGAGTCAAACTCAGAATTCTAATAAAAAGTCAGAATTGTGAGTCAAACTCAGAACTGTAAAAAGTCAGAATTACGAGTCATAAACTCAGAATTCTAAAGAGTCAGAATTACGAGTAATAAACTCAGAATTCTAAAAAATTCAGAATTGCGAGTCGTAAACTCAGAATTCTAAAAAAGTCAGAATTGCGAGTCATAAACTCAGAATTCTAAAAAAAAAAAAGTCAGAATTGCGAGTCATAAACTCAGAATTCTAAAAAAAAAGTCAGAATTGCGAGTCATAAACTCAGAATTCTAAAAAGTCAGAATTGCGATTCATAAACTCAGAATTCTAAAAAAAAGTCAGAATTGCGAGTCATAAACTCAGAATTCTAAAAAGTCAGAATTGCGATTCATAAACTCAGAATTCTAAAAAAAAGTCAGAATTGTGTCAAACTCAGAATTCTAAAAAAGTCAGAATTGCGAGTCATAAACTCAGAATTCTAAAAAGTCAGAATTGCGATTCATAAACTCAGAATTCTAAAAAAAAGTCAGAATTGTGTCAAACTCAGAATTCTAAAAAAGTCAGAATTGCGATTCATAAACTCAGAATTCTAAAAAGTCAGAATTGCGATTCATAAACTCAGAATTCTAAAAAAAAGTCAAAATTGTGTCAAACTCAGAATTCTAAAAAAGTCAGAATTGCGAGTCAAACTCAGAATTCTAAAAAGTCAGAATTGTGAGTCAAACTCAGAATTCTAAAAAAAAAGTCAGAATTGCGAGTCATAAACTCAGAATTCTAAAAAAGTCAGAATTGCGAGTCAAACTCAGAATTCTAAAAAGTCAGAATTGCGAGTCATAAACTCAGAATTCTAAAAAGTCAGAATTACGAGTCATAAACTCAGAATTCTAAAAAAGTCAGAATTGTGAGTCATAAACTAAGAATTCCAAAAAAATTCAAAATTGCGATTCATAAACTCAGAATTCTAATAAAAAGTCAGAATTGTGAGTCATAAACTCAGAATTCTAAAAAGTCAGAATTGTGAGTCATAAACTCAGAATTCTAAAAAAAAAAAGTCAGAATTGTGAGTCATAAGCTCAGAATTCTAAAAAAGTCAGAATTGTGAGTCATAAACTCAGAATTCTAAAAAGTCAGAATTGTGAGTCATAAACTCAGAATTCTAAGAAAAGTCAGAATTGTGAGTCATAAACTCAGAATTCTAATAAAAAGTCAGAATTGTGAGTCATAAACTCAGAATTCTAAAAACGTCAGAATTGCGAGTAATAAACTCAGAATTCTAAAAAAGTCAGAATTGCGAGTCATAAACTCAGAATTCAAAAAAATTCAGAATTGTGAGTCATAAACTCAGAATTCTAAGAAAATTCAGAATTGTGAGTCATAAACTCAGAATTCTAAAAAAAAAAAGTCAGAATTGTGAGTCATAATCTCCGAATTCTAAAAACGTCAGAATTGCGAGTCATAAACTCAGAATTCCAAAAAATTCAGAATTGTGAGTCATAAACTCAGAATTCTAAAAAAGTCAGAATTGCGAGTCAAACTCAGAATTCTAATAAAAAGTCAGAATTGTGAGTCAAACTCAGAACTGTAAAAAGTCAGAATTGCGATTCATAAACTCTTTTAGAATTGCGAGTCAAACTCAGAATTCTAATAAAAAGTCAGAATTGTGAGTCAAACTCAGAACTGTAAAAAGTCAGAATTGCGATTCATAAACTCAGAATTCTAAAAAGTCTGAATTGCGAGTCATAAACTCAGAATTCTAAACAGTCAGAATTACGAGTCATAAACTCAGAATTCTAAAGAGTCAGAATTACGAGTCATAAACTCAGAATTCTAAAAAAGTCAGAATTGCGAGTCATAAACTCAGAATTCTAAAAAAGTCAGAATTGCGAGTCAAACTCAGAATTCTAAAAAGTCAGAATTGCGAGTCATAAACTCAGAATTCTAAAAAGTCAGAATTACGAGTCATAAACTCAGAATTCTAAAAAAGTCAGAATTGTGAGTCATAAACTAAGAATTCCAAAAAAATTCAAAATTGCGATTCATAAACTCAGAATTCTAATAAAAAGTCAGAATTGTGAGTCATAAACTCAGAATTCTAAAAAGTCAGAATTGTGAGTCATAAACTCAGAATTCTAAAAAAAAAAAGTCAGAATTGTGAGTCATAAGCTCAGAATTCTAAAAAAGTCAGAATTGTGAGTCATAAACTCAGAATTCTAAAAAGTCAGAATTGTGAGTCATAAACTCAGAATTCTAAGAAAAGTCAGAATTGTGAGTCATAAACTCAGAATTCTAATAAAAAGTCAGAATTGTGAGTCATAAACTCAGAATTCTAAAAACGTCAGAATTGCGAGTAATAAACTCAGAATTCTAAAAAAGTCAGAATTGCGAGTCATAAACTCAGAATTCAAAAAAATTCAGAATTGTGAGTCATAAACTCAGAATTCTAAGAAAATTCAGAATTGTGAGTCATAAACTCAGAATTCTAAAAAAAAAAAGTCAGAATTGTGAGTCATAATCTCCGAATTCTAAAAACGTCAGAATTGCGAGTCATAAACTCAGAATTCCAAAAAATTCAGAATTGTGAGTCATAAACTCAGAATTCTAAAAAAGTCAGAATTGCGAGTCAAACTCAGAATTCTAATAAAAAGTCAGAATTGTGAGTCAAACTCAGAACTGTAAAAAGTCAGAATTGCGATTCATAAACTCTTTTAGAATTGCGAGTCAAACTCAGAATTCTAATAAAAAGTCAGAATTGTGAGTCAAACTCAGAACTGTAAAAAGTCAGAATTGCGATTCATAAACTCAGAATTCTAAAAAGTCTGAATTGCGAGTCATAAACTCAGAATTCTAAACAGTCAGAATTACGAGTCATAAACTCAGAATTCTAAAAAGTCAGAATTGCGAGTCATAAACTCAGAATTCTAAAAAGTCTGAATTACGAGTCATAAACTCAGAATTCTAAAGAGTCAGAATTACGAGTCATAAACTCAGAATTCTAAAAAAGTCAGAATTGTGAGTCATAAACTCAGAATTCTAAAAAAGTCAGAATTGCGAGTAATAAACTCAGAATTCTATAAAAGTCAGAATTGCGAGTCATAAACTCAGAATTCAAAAAAATTCAGAATTGTGAGTCATAAACTCAGAATTCTAAGAAAATTCAGAATTGTGAGTCATAAACTCAGAATTCTAAAAACGTCAGAATTGCGAGTCATAAACTCAGAATTCAAAAAAATTCAGAATTGTGAGTCAAACTCAGAATTCTAATAAAAAGTCAGAATTGTGAGTCAAACTCAGAACTGTAAAAAGTCAGAATTACGAGTCATAAACTCAGAATTCTAAAGAGTCAGAATTACGAGTAATAAACTCAGAATTCTAAAAAAGTCAGAATTGCGAGTCGTAAACTCAGAATTCTAAAAAAGTCAGAATTGCGAGTCATAAACTCAGAATTCTAAAAAAAAAAAAGTCAGAATTGCGAGTCATAAACTCAGAATTCTAAAAAAAAAGTCAGAATTGCGAGTCATAAACTCAGAATTCTAAAAAAGTCAGAATTGCGAGTCATAAACTCAGAATTCTAAAAAGTCAGAATTGCGATTCATAAACTCAGAATTCTAAAAAAAAGTCAGAATTGTGTCAAACTCAGAATTCTAAAAAAGTCAGAATTGCGATTCATAAACTCAGAATTCTAAAAAGTCAGAATTGCGATTCATAAACTCAGAATTCTAAAAAAAAGTCAAAATTGTGTCAAACTCAGAATTCTAAAAAAGTCAGAATTGCGAGTCAAACTCAGAATTCTAAAAAGTCAGAATTGTGAGTCAAACTCAGAATTCTAAAAAAAAAGTCAGAATTGCGAGTCATAAACTCAGAATTCTAAAAAAGTCAGAATTGCGAGTCAAACTCAGAATTCTAAAAAGTCAGAATTGCGAGTCATAAACTCAGAATTCTAAAAAGTCAGAATTACGAGTCATAAACTCAGAATTCTAAAAAAGTCAGAATTGTGAGTCATAAACTAAGAATTCCAAAAAATTCTAAATTGCGATTCATAAACTCAGAATTCTAATAAAAAGTCAGAATTGTGAGTCATAAACTCAGAATTCTAAAAAGTCAGAATTGTGAGTCATAAACTCAGAATTCTAAAAAAAAAAAGTCAGAATTGTGAGTCATAAGCTCAGAATTCTAAAAAAGTCAGAATTGTGAGTCATAAACTCAGAATTCTAAAAAGTCAGAATTGTGAGTCATAAACTCAGAATTCTAAGAAAAGTCAGAATTGTGAGTCATAAACTCAGAATTCTAATAAAAAGTCAGAATTGTGAGTCAAACTCAGAATTCTAAAAAGTCAGAATTGTGAGTCATAAACTCAGAATTCTAATAAAAAGTCAGAATTGTGAGTCATAAACTCAGAATTCTAAAAACGTCAGAATTGCGAGTAATAAACTCAGAATTCTAAAAAAGTCAGAATTGCGAGTCATAAACTCAGAATTCAAAAAATTCAGAATTGTGAGTCATAAACTCAGAATTCTAAGAAAATTCAGAATTGTGAGTCATAAACTCAGAATTCTAAAAAAAAAAAGTCAGAATTGTGAGTCATAATCTCCGAATTCTAAAAACGTCAGAATTGCGAGTCATAAACTCAGAATTCCAAAAAATTCAGAATTGTGAGTCATAAACTCAGAATTCTAAAAAAGTCAGAATTGCGAGTCAAACTCAGAATTCTAATAAAAAGTCAGAATTGTGAGTCAAACTCAGAACTGTAAAAAGTCAGAATTACGATTCATAAACTCTTTTAGAATTGCGAGTCAAACTCAGAATTCTAATAAAAAGTCAGAATTGTGAGTCAAACTCAGAACTGTAAAAAGTCAGAATTGCGATTCATAAACTCAGAATTCTAAAAAGTCTGAATTGCGAGTCATAAACTCAGAATTCTAAACAGTCAGAATTACGAGTCATAAACTCAGAATTCTAAAAAGTCAGAATTGCGAGTCATAAACTCAGAATTCTAAAAAGTCTGAATTACGAGTCATAAACTCAGAATTCTAAAGAGTCAGAATTACGAGTCATAAACTCAGAATTCTAAAAAGTCAGAATTGTGAGTCATAAACTCAGAATTCTAAAAAAAAAAAAAGTCAGAATTGTGAGTCATAAACTCAGAATTCTAAAAAAAAAGTCAGAATTGCGAGTCATAAACTCAGAATTCTAAAAAAGTCAGAATTGCGAGTAATAAACTCAGAATTCTAAAAAAGTGAGAATTGCGAGTAATAAACTCAGAATTCTAAAAAAGTCAGAATTGCGAGTCTTAAACTCAGAATTCTAAAAAAAAAAAGTCAGAATTGTGAGTCATAATCTCCGAATTCTAAAAAAAAAATTAAGAATTGTGAGTCATAAACTCAGATTTCTAATAAAAAAGTCAGAACTGTGAGTCAAACTCAGAATTCTAAAAAAAAAAGTCAGAATTGCGAGTCATAAACTCAGAATTCTAAAAAAAAAAGTCAGAATTGTGTCATAAACTCAGAATTCTAAAAAAGTCAGAATTGCGAGTCATAAACTCAGAATTCTAAAAAAGTCAGAATTGTCAGTCATAACCTCAGAATTCTAAAAAAAAGTCAGAATTGTGAGTAATAAACTCAGAATTGTAAAAAAAAGTCAGAATTGTGTCATAAATGCAGAATTCTAAAAAAGTCAGAATTGCGAGTCATAAACTCAGAATTCTAAAAAAGTCAGAATTGTGAGTCATAAACTAAGAATTCCAAAAAAATTCAAAATTGCGATTCATAAACTCAGAATTCTAATAAAAAGTCAGAATTGTGAGTCATAAACTCAGAATTCTAAAAAGTCAGAATTGTGAGTCATAAACTCAGAATTCTAAAAAAAAAAAGTCAGAATTGCGAGTCATAAACTCAGAATTCTAAAAACGTCAGAATTGCGAGTAATAAACTCAGAATTCTAAAAAAGTCAGAATTGCGAGTCATAAACTCAGAATTCAAAAAAATTCAGAATTGTGAGTCATAAACTCAGAATTCTAAGAAAATTCAGAATTGTGAGTAATAAACTCAGAATTCTAAAAACGTCAGAATTGCGAGTCAAACTCAGAATTCAAAATAATTCAGAATTGTGAGTCATAAACTCAGAATTCTAAGAAAATTCAGAATTGTGAGTCATAAACTCAGAATTCTAAAAACGTCAGAATTGCGAGTCATAAACTCAGAATTCAAAAAAATTCAGAATTGTGAGTCATAAACTCAGAATTCTAAAAAAGTCAGAATTGCGAGTCAAACTCAGAATTCTAATAAAAAGTCAGAATTGTGAGTCAAACTCAGAACTGTAAAAAGTCAGAATTGCGATTCATAAACTCAGAATTCTAAAAAGTCTGAATTGCCAGTCATAAACTTAGAATTCTAAACAGTCAGAATTACGAGTCATAAACTCAGAATTCTAAAAAGTCAGAATTGCGAGTCATAAACTCAGAATTCTAAAAAGTCTGAATTACGAGTCATAAACTCAGAATTCTAAAGAGTCAGAATTATGAGTCATAAACTCAGAATTCTAAAAAAGTCAGAATTGTGAGTCATAAACTCAGAATTCTAAAAAAAGTCAGAATTGCGAGTCATAAACTCAGAATTCTAAAAAAAAGTCAGAATTGCGAGTAATAAACTCAGAATTCTAAAAAAGTCAGAATTGTGAGTCATAAACTCAGAATTCTAAAAAAAAAAGTCAGAATTGTGTCAAACTCAGAATTCTAAAAAAGTCAGAATTGCGAGTAATAAACTCAGAATTCTATAAAAGTCAGAATTGCGAGTCATAAACTCAGAATTCAAAAAAATTCAGAATTGTGAGTCATAAACTCAGAATTCTAAGAAAATTCAGAATTGTGAGTCATAAACTCAGAATTCTAAAAACGTCAGAATTGCGAGTCATAAACTCAGAATTCAAAAAAATTCAGAATTGTGAGTCAAACTCAGAATTCTAATAAAAAGTCAGAATTGTGAGTCAAACTCAGAACTGTAAAAAGTCAGAATTACGAGTCATAAACTCAGAATTCTAAAGAGTCAGAATTACGAGTAATAAACTCAGAATTCTAAAAAAGTCAGAATTGCGAGTCGTAAACTCAGAATTCTAAAAAAGTCAGAATTGCGAGTCATAAACTCAGAATTCTAAAAAAAAAAAAGTCAGAATTGCGAGTCATAAACTCAGAATTCTAAAAAAAAAGTCAGAATTGCGAGTCATAAACTCAGAATTCTAAAAAAGTCAGAATTGCGAGTCATAAACTCAGAATTCTAAAAAGTCAGAATTGCGATTCATAAACTCAGAATTCTAAAAAAAAGTCAGAATTGTGTCAAACTCAGAATTCTAAAAAAGTCAGAATTGCGATTCATAAACTCAGAATTCTAAAAAGTCAGAATTGCGATTCATAAACTCAGAATTCTAAAAAAAAGTCAAAATTGTGTCAAACTCAGAATTCTAAAAAAGTCAGAATTGCGAGTCAAACTCAGAATTCTAAAAAGTCAGAATTGTGAGTCAAACTCAGAATTCTAAAAAAAAAGTCAGAATTGCGAGTCATAAACTCAGAATTCTAAAAAAGTCAGAATTGCGAGTCAAACTCAGAATTCTAAAAAGTCAGAATTGCGAGTCATAAACTCAGAATTCTAAAAAGTCAGAATTACGAGTCATAAACTCAGAATTCTAAAAAAGTCAGAATTGTGAGTCATAAACTAAGAATTCCAAAAAAATTCTAAATTGCGATTCATAAACTCAGAATTCTAATAAAAAGTCAGAATTGTGAGTCATAAACTCAGAATTCTAAAAAGTCAGAATTGTGAGTCATAAACTCAGAATTCTAAAAAAAAAAAGTCAGAATTGTGAGTCATAAGCTCAGAATTCTAAAAAAGTCAGAATTGTGAGTCATAAACTCAGAATTCTAATAAAAAGTCAGAATTGTGAGTCATAAACTCAGAATTCTAAAAACGTCAGAATTGCGAGTAATAAACTCAGAATTCTAAAAAAGTCAGAATTGCGAGTCATAAACTCAGAATTCAAAAAAATTCAGAATTGTGAGTCATAAACTCAGAATTCTAAGAAAATTCAGAATTGTGAGTCATAAACTCAGAATTCTAAAAAAAAAAAGTCAGAATTGTGAGTCATAATCTCCGAATTCTAAAAACGTCAGAATTGCGAGTCATAAACTCAGAATTCCAAAAAATTCAGAATTGTGAGTCATAAACTCAGAATTCTAAAAAAGTCAGAATTGCGAGTCAAACTCAGAATTCTAATAAAAAGTCAGAATTGTGAGTCAAACTCAGAACTGTAAAAAGTCAGAATTACGATTCATAAACTCTTTTAGAATTGCGAGTCAAACTCAGAATTCTAATAAAAAGTCAGAATTGTGAGTCAAACTCAGAACTGTAAAAAGTCAGAATTGCGATTCATAAACTCAGAATTCTAAAAAGTCTGAATTGCGAGTCATAAACTCAGAATTCTAAACAGTCAGAATTACGAGTCATAAACTCAGAATTCTAAAAAGTCAGAATTGCGAGTCATAAACTCAGAATTCTAAAAAGTCTGAATTACGAGTCATAAACTCAGAATTCTAAAGAGTCAGAATTACGAGTCATAAACTCAGAATTCTAAAAAAGTCAGAATTGTGAGTCATAAACTCAGAATTCTAAAAAAAAAAAAAGTCAGAATTGTGAGTCATAAACTCAGAATTCTAAAAAAAAAGTCAGAATTGCGAGTCATAAACTCAGAATTCTAAAAAAGTCAGAATTGCGAGTAATAAACTCAGAATTCTAAAAAAGTGAGAATTGCGAGTAATAAACTCAGAATTCTAAAAAAGTCAGAATTGCGAGTCTTAAACTCAGAATTCTAAAAAAAAAAAGTCAGAATTGTGAGTCATAATCTCCGAATTCTAAAAAAAAAATTAAGAATTGTGAGTCATAAACTCAGATTTCTAATAAAAAAGTCAGAACTGTGAGTCAAACTCAGAATTCTAAAAAAAAAAGTCAGAATTGCGAGTCATAAACTCAGAATTCTAAAAAAAAAAGTCAGAATTGTGTCATAAACTCAGAATTCTAAAAAAGTCAGAATTGCGAGTCATAAACTCAGAATTCTAAAAAAGTCAGAATTGTCAGTCATAACCTCAGAATTCTAAAAAAAAGTCAGAATTGTGAGTAATAAACTCAGAATTGTAAAAAAAAGTCAGAATTGTGTCATAAATGCAGAATTCTAAAAAAGTCAGAATTGCGAGTCATAAACTCAGAATTCTAAAAAAGTCAGAATTGTGAGTCATAAACTAAGAATTCCAAAAAAATTCAAAATTGCGATTCATAAACTCAGAATTCTAATAAAAAGTCAGAATTGTGAGTCATAAACTCAGAATTCTAAAAAAAAAAAGTCAGAATTGCGAGTCATAAACTCAGAATTCTAAAAACGTCAGAATTGCGAGTAATAAACTCAGAATTCTAAAAAAGTCAGAATTGCGAGTCATAAACTCAGAATTCAAAAAAATTCAGAATTGTGAGTCATAAACTCAGAATTCTAAGAAAATTCAGAATTGTGAGTAATAAACTCAGAATTCTAAAAACGTCAGAATTGCGAGTCAAACTCAGAATTCAAAATAATTCAGAATTGTGAGTCATAAACTCAGAATTCTAAGAAAATTCAGAATTGTGAGTCATAAACTCAGAATTCTAAAAACGTCAGAATTGCGAGTCATAAACTCAGAATTCAAAAAAATTCAGAATTGTGAGTCATAAACTCAGAATTCTAAAAAAGTCAGAATTGCGAGTCAAACTCAGAATTCTAATAAAAAGTCAGAATTGTGAGTCAAACTCAGAACTGTAAAAAGTCAGAATTGCGATTCATAAACTCAGAATTCTAAAAAGTCTGAATTGCCAGTCATAAACTTAGAATTCTAAACAGTCAGAATTACGAGTCATAAACTCAGAATTCTAAAAAGTCAGAATTGCGAGTCATAAACTCAGAATTCTAAAAAGTCTGAATTACGAGTCATAAACTCAGAATTCTAAAGAGTCAGAATTATGAGTCATAAACTCAGAATTCTAAAAAAGTCAGAATTGTGAGTCATAAACTCAGAATTCTAAAAAAAGTCAGAATTGCGAGTCATAAACTCAGAATTCTAAAAAAAAGTCAGAATTGCGAGTAATAAACTCAGAATTCTAAAAAAGTCAGAATTGTGAGTCATAAACTCAGAATTCTAAAAAAAAAAGTCAGAATTGTGTCAAACTCAGAATTCTAAAAAAGTCAGAATTGCGAGTCATAAACTCAGAATTCTAAAAAAGTCAGAATTGTCAGTCATAACCTCAGAATTGTAAAAAAAAGTCAGAATTGTGAGTCATAAATGCAGAATTCTAAAAAAGTCAGAATTGCGAGTCATAAAGTCAGATTTCTAATAAAAAAGTCAGAATTGCGAGTCATAAACTCAGAATTCTAATAAAAAAGTCAGAATTGTGAGTCATAAACTCAGAATTCTAATAAAAAAGTCAGAATTGTGAGTCATAAACGCAGAATTCTAAAAAAGTCAGAATTGCGATTCATAAACTCAGAATTCTAAAAAAGTCAGAATTGTGAGTCAAACTCAGAATTATAAAAAAAAGTCAGAATTGTGAGTCATAAACTCACAATTCTAAAAAAGTCAGAACTGTGAGTCAAACTCAGAATTCTAAGAAAGGTCAGAATTGTGAGTCATAAACTCAGAATTCTAATAAAAAGTCAGAACTGTGAGTCAAACTCAGAATTCTAAGAAAAGTCAGAATTGTGAGTCATAAACTCAGAATTCTAATAAAAAGTCAGAACTGTGAGTCAAACTCAGAATTCTAAGAAAAGTCAGAATTGTGAGTCATAAACTCAGAATTCTAATAAAAAGTCAGAACTGTGAGTCAAACTCAGAATTCTAAGAAAAGTCAGAATTGCGAGTCATAAACTCAGAATTCTAAGAAAAGTCCGAATTGTGAGTCATAAACTCAGAATTCTAATAAAAAGTCAGAACTGTGAGTCAAACTCAGAATTCTAAGAAAAGTCAGAATTGTGAGTCAAACTCAGAATTCTAATAAAAAGTCAGAACTGTGAGTCAAACTCAGAATTCTAATAAAAAGTCAGAACTGTGAGTCAAACTCAGAATTCTAATAAAAAGTCAGAATTGCGAGTCATAAACTCAGAATTCTACAAAAAGTCAGAATTGCGAGTCATAAACTCAGATTTCTAATAAAAAAGTCAGAATTGTGATTCATAAACTCAGAATTCTAATAAAAAAGTCAGAATTGCGAGTCATAATCTCAGAATTCTACAAAAAGTCAGAATTGCGAGTCATAAACTCAGATTTCTAATAAAAAAGTCAGAATTGGGAGTCATAAACTCAGAATTCTAAAAAAGTCAGAATTGTGAGTCATAAACGCAGAATTCTAATAAAAAAGTCAGAATTGCGAGTCATAAACTCAGATTTCTAAAAAAAAGTCAGAATTGCGAGTCATAACCTCAGAATTCTAAAAAAAAGTCAGAATTGCGAGTCATAAACTGAAATGCAATTATAAGTTATAAATTACAATTATAAATTATAAGTCAGAATTGCGAGTCATAAACTCAGATTTCTAATAAAAAAGTCAGAATCGTGAGTCATAAACTCAGAATTCTAAAAAAGTCAGATTTGTGAGTCATAAACTCAGAATTCTAAAAAAGTCAGAATTGTGAGTCATAAACTCAGAATTCTAATAAAAAAGTCAGAATTGTGAGTCATAAACGCAGAATTCTAAAAAAGTCAGAATTGCGATTCATAAACTCAGAATTCTAAAAAAGTCAGAATTGTGAGTCATAAACTCAGAATTCTACAAAAGTCAGAATTGAGAGTTATAAACTCAGAATTGAGAAAAAAAGTCAGAATTGCGAGTCAGAATTGCCATAAACTCAGAATTGTGAGGAAATTAAGTGAGAAATGCAAATTATAAACTTGGGATTTTGAGAAATAAAGTCAAAATTGTGAGAAATAGTCACATTTTAAAAAAAAATTCTACAAAATTTCACGTTTAATTCAATGCTTTTTTTTAATCTTCCGTTTCTTTAATATAATATAACACTAGTTTCCCACTGAATACTGCTCAGTGTACTGCATACTGACCAATGGAAGATAAGAGTGTGTAGGTGAGTTCAGGTGAGAGTTTAGCACGTCCTGGGCTGATGGGTAATCCCTGCCTGTTTAAGACCAATACATGTGATTGTTGAAACTATCTTGATTGGCAGGAGTGCTAATGGCAGCAAATAGAAGCCAAACAGTGTTCGAGCAAATCAGTGATTCGATGCACCACAAGTCCGAGTCTGTAAAAGGAAAAAAAACTTTTTTCCAAACAGTTTCATGTGTCAGGATGGTGGTCGGCTGTCTGAAAACTCTGAGGCCAGTAAAAGGGGATTTTTATGGCTCTATTGTTCTATATTGACTTGCGCACATGAAAAAAATATTAAAGAGCTGAATCGTCAGGGCTAAGGAATCAGTCGCCTCTGCCAGAGCTAAAGTTAGAAAATAACAGGACTTCTTTGCCAAACACTGAAGACACTGCCCTAAAAAATGGCATGGTAAAACACAGAGACACTATCTGAAACATGACAGAGACTGAAAGCTAAAGTAGCATCAGCTGCAGCTAGATACTCATTTAAAGCTGCCGTTGGGTCTCTGACAGCGTTATGATGCAACAGCGCTCTATTAATACATGAGGCTTGTGAAGACAGGAGGGTTTTTTTCTCTCTAGCGGTGAGGTTTCCCCCGACTCTAAGACGGAGTCAATGTTTGACCACACTGGGCTATTTGTGTCACAAGGACCCGTCACAAGCAACTCAGAGGCATCAGACTTTGACCTGCCGGCTGTTTTGTGTGATTGTCTGTGTTTGTAGGGACTCTTATGTAACTCCAGAAGTAGATTAACCCTGCAGTCAACCCTCCGTTTGTTTGCCAAAGACCCTCTCTAATGTCGCTGTCAGGAAACTGCTGTATTGGCAGAATCTGAACTGCTGTATTTGCAGGACATTTTTACATTTATAAATGTAACATTTATATGCTCATGGATTTTTAGCTTTCAAAACAAAAGATATTTAAATAATGTCACAATGCAAAATAGTTATGTATTTAATCAAAAGTAACTTGCATTGCAAACATGCATTTTGTGGAAGAACGTTATTTTGAAGTGCTTCGGCTCTGTGTGACTGTGCGGATGAATATGGTTCTTTCTCATAACTAAAAAAGCGAGAGAGATTATCCTGCTGCTCATAAAACATTCACTACTAGGCTTTTAGATGGAAAGGATCTCGCACTGACTAGCTGAAAACATTACTGTAGCTTTACCCATTAATAGACATGCTACTTCCTTGAAAATAAACTCCAGCATAACAACCATAATGAATTGATCTTTACAATAGATAATTCTTTACAGTGAACTCTGTTAGAGAGCTACATATGGCAGTTTATCTGTTCAATAAAACACCTTATAATAATAATAATAATAAGTAATAAAAACACCATCTTTTACAACATTTCAAATCCCACAGTTATCTCCATCTCCTAAAGCCGAGCCAATGTTGATTCTTGTTTTAATGCAAGCTCTGTCTCATTCTCTTTTCTCCAGCAGACTCTCCTCTGCAGACTAACTAACATCTGCCACTAACTAACCTCTGCCACTAACCTCTGCTACTAACTAACCTCTGCCACTAACTAACCCCTGCCACTGATTAACCTCTGCTACTAACTAACCTCTGCCAATAACCTCTGCTACTAACTAACCTCTGCTACTAACTAACCTCTGCCACTAACTAACCTCTGCCATTAACCCCTGCCACTAACTAACATCTGCCACTAACTAACCTCTGCCACTAACTAACCTCTGCTAATAACTAACCTCTGCTACTAACTAACCTCTGCCACTAACTAACCTCTTCCACTAACTAACCTCTGCCACTAACTAACCTCTGCCAAAAACTAACCTCTGCCAAAAACTAACCTCTGGCACTAACCTCTGCCACTAACTAACCTCTGCCAATAACCTCTGCTACTAACCTCTGCCACTAATTAACCTCTGCTACTAACTAACCTCTGCCACTAACTAACCTCTGCCACTAACATCTGCTACTAACCTCTGCCACTAATTAACCTCTGCTACTAACTAACCTCTGCCACTAACATCTGCTACTAACCTCTGCCACTAACTAACCTCTGCTACTAACTAACCTCTGCCACTAACTAACATCTGCCACTAACATCTGCCACTAACTAACCTCTGCCACTAACTAACCTCTGCTACTAACTAACCTCTGCCACTAGCTAACCTCTGCCAATAGCTAACCTCTGCCACTAACTAACCTCTGGCACTAACCTCTGCCATTAACTAACCTCTGCCAATAACCTCTGCCACTAACTAACCTCTGCCAATAACCTCTGCCACTAACTAACCTCTGCTACTAACTAACCTCTGCCACTAACTAACCTCTGCCACTAACTAACTTCTGCCACTGACTAATCTCTGCCACTAACTAACCTCTGCCACTAACCTCTGCCAATAACCTCTGCCACTAACTAACCCCTGCCACTAACCTCTGCCACTAACTAACCTCTGCTACTAACCTCTGCCACTAACTAATCTCTGCCACTAACCTCCGCCACTAACCTCTGCCACTAACCAACCCCTGCCACTAACTAACCCCTGCCACTAACTAATCTCTGCCACTAACCTCCGCCACTAACCTCTGCCACTAACCAACCCCTGCCACTAACTAACCCCTGCCACTAACTAATCTCTGCCACTAACCTCCGCCACTAACCTCTGCCACTAACCAACCCCTGCCAATAACTAACCCCTGCCACTAACTAACCTCTGTCTCTAACTAACCTCTGCCACTAACTAACCTCTGCCTCTAACTAACCCCTGCCACTAACTAACTAACTTCTGGGGCTGCATAGCCGCAGACCAGTCAGGGTGCCCATGCTGACCCCGTCCACAGCCGAAAGCACCAACAGTGGGCACTTGAGCATCAGAACTGGACCACGGAGCAATGGAAGAAGGTGGCCTGGTCTGATGAATCATGTTTTCTTTTACAAACCTGATTCCAAAAAAGTTGGGACATTGTACAAATTGTGAATAAAAAAGGAATGCAATAATTTACAAATCTCATAAACTTATATTGTATTCACTATAGAATATAGATAACATATCAAATGTTGAAAGTGAGACATTTTGAAATGTCATGCCAAATATTGGCTCATTTTGGATTTCATGAGAGCTACACATTCCAAAAAAGTTGGGACAGGTAGCAATAAGAGGCCGGAAAAGTTAAATGTACATATGTACAAATGTTAGTCTCTCTGTTTATCCCGAGGTTTACTGCAGTCGGCCGGATCCGGGCCGTATCCAGACCAGATGGTGGACCTTAGCCTGGACATGACGACCATATCCCTGAAGTGTCTGTAGAGACAATAGTGTCAATTAAACTCCCCCCTGTAAATGCTGCATCGACACGACATCCTCATTAAACCCGTCCCCGGCGTGACAACTCCAATCTTTCGAATAATCCTACGAATATCTATTTATCTAATATGACTTCTGACCTGTAATGTTGCCAGAATCATAATCATACACTATTTGTTCGTCGGCCAGAGGAGAACTGGCACCCCGACTGAGCCTGGTTTCTCCCAAGGTTTTTTTCTCCATTCTGGCCCTGAAGGAGTTTTGGTTCCTTGCCACCGTCGCCTTTGGCTTTGGCTTGCTCAGTTGGGGACACCTAAATTTCAACTATATTACTGATCCGCCCGCATTGACACTATATGATAATTGAAATGAGCTGGATGACATCACCATTTTCACCAGAGCGGCTGTACAGCCGAATCAAATTCTGTTGCATTATTTTCCTGTTACCACTGTGAAGCTGCTTTGAAACAATTGGCATTGTAAAAAGCGCTATATAAATAAAGGTGATTTGATTTGATATAAGGAACAGCTGGAGGACCAATTTGCAACTTATTAAGCCAATTGGCAACATGATTGGGTATAAAAAGAGCCTCTCAGAGTGGCAGTGTCTCTCAGAAGTCAAGATGGGCAGAGGATCACCAATTCCCCCAATGCTGCGGCGAAAAATAGTGGAGCAATATCAGAAAGGAGTTTCTCAGAGAACAATTGCAAAGAGTTTGAAGTTATCATCATTTACAGTGCATAATATCATCCAAAGATTCAGAGAATCTGGAACAATCTCTGTACGTAAGGGTCAAGGCCGGAAAACCATACTGGATGCCCGTGATCTTCGGGCCCTTAGACGGCACTGCATCACATACAGGAATGATACTGTAATGGAAATCACAACATGGGCTCAGGAATACTTCCAGAAAACATTGTCGGTGAACACAATCCACCGTGCCATTCGCCGTTGCCGGCTAAAACTCTATAGGTCAAAAAAGAAGCCATATCTAAACATGATCCAGAAGCGCAGGCGTTTTCTCTGGGCCAAGGCTCATTTAAAATGGACTGTGGCAAAGTGGAAAACTGTTCTGTGGTCAGACGAATCAAAATTTGAAGTTCTTTTTGGAAAACTGGGACGCCATGTCATCCGGACTAAAGAGGACAAGGACAACCAAAGTTGTTATCAGCGCTCAGTTCAGAAGCCTGCATCTCTGATGGTATGGGGTTGCATGAGTGTGTGTGGCATGGGCAGCTTACACATCTGGAAAGGCACCATATGCTCCCATCCAGACGTCGTCTCTTTCAGGGAAGACCTTGCATTTTCCAACATGACAATGCCAGACCACATACTGCATCAATTACAACATCATGGCTGCGTAGAAGAAGGATCCGGGTACTGAAATGGCCAGCCTGCAGTCCAGATCTTTCACCCATAGAAAACATTTGGCGCATCATAAAGAGGAAGATGCGACAGAAGACCTAAGACAGTTGAGCAACTAGAAGCCTGTATTAGACAAGAATGGGACAACATTCCTATTCCTAAACTTGAGCAACTTGTCTCCTCAGTCCCCAGACGTTTGCAGACTGTTATAAAAAGAAGAGGGGATGCCACACAGTGGTAAACATGGCCTTGTCCCAACTTTTTTGAGATGTGTTGATGCCATGAAATTTAAAGTCAACTTATTTTTCCCTTAAAATGATACATTTCCTCAGTTTAAACATTTGATATGTCATCTATGTTGTATTCTGAATAAAATATTGAAATTTGAAACTTCCACATCATTGCATTCTGTTTTTATTCACAATTTGTACAGTGTCCCAACTTTTTTGGAATCGGGTTTGTACATCACGTGGATGGCCGGGTGTGTGTGCGTGGCTTACCTGGGGAACACATGGCACCAGGATGCACTATGGGAAGAAGGCAAGCCGGCGGAGGCAGTGTGATGCTTTGGGCAATGTTCTGCTGGGAAACCTTGGGTCCTGCCATCCATGTGGATGTTACTTTGACACGTACCACCTACCTAAGCATTGTTGCAGACCATGTACACCCTTTCATGGAAACGGTATTCCCTGGTGGCTGTGGCTCTTTCAGCAGGATAATGCTCCTGCCACAAAGCAAAAATGGTTCAGGAATGGTTTGAGGAGCGCAACAATGAGTTTGAGGTGTTGACTTGGCCTCCAAATTCCCCAGATCTCAATCCAATCGAGCATCTGTGGGATGTGCTGAACAAACAAGTCTGATCTATGGAAGCCCCACCTCACAACTTACAGGACTTAAAGGATCTGCTGCTAACATCTTGGTGCCAGATACCACAGCACACCTTCAGGGGTCTAGTGGAGTCCATGCCTCGACGGGTCAGCAAAAGGGGGACCAACACAATATTAGGAAGGTGGTCATAATGTTATGCCTAATCGGTGTATATAAATGCAGTTAACTTTCTTCTTGTTGGCAAGACACACAGAAAAATAGTGCTACTAGTCTACTAGTGCTAAAAAAATTATTTATAACCAACCGTTCCTCCAACAATCTGTCATCTTTTTTCTGGGATTGATTTATCCATAAAAGTTACATGCGATCTGAGCAAGATTAAGTATTTTACAAGGCAGATTAATGTTGTTTTCTACCTTTTGGACGTCAAGCCTCTCACTAGGGTTTGAAACAGACCTGAAGAGTCTCACTAAACACTGTCAGTAATGTTTGCCTGCTTTTAGCCACACTAAATTTACTGCATCACTTCCTCCAGCGCCTCTATCAAGGCAGCATTGTGGGTTTTGTAGTTCTGACATCAGCACGCGGCCCATAAAGCATGTATCCGCAGTCTTTGATTCAGCCCAGCTGGCGTTCCCTGAGCCGTGCTGGCAGCAGCGGACGCCGCTGTGGCTCAGGAGAGAGAACGGCACACACTGCTGCGATCTGTGGCCGTGATGTTCCCGTGTTTGCACAAGTCTGAACTCAGCACAAGCCCAACACTGTATGACGATGCCACCCTGTGTTTGCTCCATCATAGGTCTTTATTATGAAAAGATGCTCCTGTATGACAGATAGTGTGCGTGTGTGTGTGAGTGAGTATGTGTGATTGAGTGTGTGTGAGTGAGTGTGTGTGTGTGTGTGTGTGAGTGAGTGTGTGTGTGTGAGCGAGTATGTGTGTGTTTGTGAGTGTGTGTGTGTGAGAGAGAGAGTGTGTGTGAGTGAGTGTGTGTGTGAGTGTGTGCGAGTGTATGTGAGTGTGTGTGTGTAAGAGTGTGAGTGAGTGTGTGTGTGTGTGTGTGTGTGCGTAAAGGTTGAGATTAACTCTAATGAGAATCTAGACCAAAATTAGACATCATGGGATTACACTGCAGAGTCACATAACTTGTTTCTGAAATCCCTGTTAAAAGCATCGCACATGATCGGTGATGATGATGTTGATACAGGGGTTCAGTGAAGTGTGTGTGTGTGTGTGTGTGCACATTATTAAAGTATGACACTCATCAGCTCTAATGAGCCGTTTCCTCTGAGAGCTCAAATCCTCTCGAGACGCATCAGACACACATTACCTCTCGTTCATGCAGCTTCTCCTCACAAGATATGAGTGTGTGTATCATTAATGTCCCAGAGGAGAAGATTATCAGTGAATAACAGCCTGAACAACACACGAGTCGGACATGATGGCGCACCAGTAAATACTGTATGCACTTTTTAATTCACCCTCCTCTCGCACGTTTGAGGGCAGTTTTAATGCACTGATGTAATTGGTGCATCATTTTTCATTTTTTGGTGAAGCTAATATTGTTCCTGCAAAGGATTATTCATATAATTATTTTTTGAATATTTTAAAAGCCATTTTCTGTAATTAAAATGTTTGTGTATTTTTGCGAGGCAGAACAACGCAAGTCTTCTGACAAAAGCCCTTTCAGTTTGATCAATAAAAACTCTAAAAAAGCAAAGTGCATTTGTTCTTTAAGATGTTGTGGTTATTCAGCAGAAAATGTCACATAACAATTCAGTTATGTAATACAAATAATGCTAATGTTGTTTATTAGCTATTATTCGACATTATTAAATATGGGGTTTTTAAAACTGTAAAAGTTTATATCTTTATAGCTTATAAGTTTGTAAGTTCTTTATTTCGAACAACAAAAAGATACAGCTAAAATACCATACCGAAGCAAACAATATTTATAATGTATTATAACAATAATCACAATGTGTTCAACAAGGAGCAGGATGAAGCAGAAGCTTTTTTCCCAGTAATTCGAGTATATATTATATATTTTTTATATACATATCATTTTATATTCTTATAGCAAGATAACAAATATACAATAATTTTAAACACCAACTAAACTTGTACTGTACATTTTGCACCAAACAGCCCTTCACCCGATATTTACATATCACAATGCAATAGATATTTAAACCATCACCTCTATTCCTCTTCATATCCCTTTAAAAGCGCTTTTTAAACTGTTTAATGTCTGTTCAATGTTTTAACCGCAGCTTCAAACCGTTCCACGACCTCACCCCACAGATAGCGATGCACCGACTCTTTAGAGTTGTTCCTATTTCTTTCCCGGAAGTAGATTATTCCTTGCTTTGAACATGACTTGTGTTTAACCAAATCAATGAACTTAAATATATGTGACTTCAAGAATAATACATTTGTCTGTTCCAGATATCCAACGTTATTAATGATTCGGATTGCTCTCTTTTGTAATGTGCATAACGAGTCTAGGTTGGTTTTGTAGTTATTTCCCCAGATTTCCACACAGTAACTCAAACATGGTAGTATAAGTGTATTATACAGAATATGCATTGATTTAAATATCTTTGCAGGAAACGTTCTCTCAAAGTTATGAACAAACGTTCTTTCAGTAACATTACCAGAACGTTTCTTTAACGGTCCGTGTATCATCTGATCATTTCATGTCCTATTTGGAATGGAATAATGAGAAACGATAAGACGGCCTGTTTATTCGTTTTTTTGTTTAGATTAATAGACGAAAAATGAAATTTCGGCTAGATTTCTCAAATGAAATAATTAGAAACGAAAAAACGGCGAAACCGTTTTTTTTTTTTTTTCTTTAAAAAAAAAACGAGATTTCGGCTTGATTTTACGTTTTTTGGTTCACGGGTAAAAAACGGATAAATTACTTAAAAAATCGCTTTCCACATGTGGGCGGTCATGAGACGCCCCTTTCCGCCGATTGGTCAAGCAAATCTGAGCATCTGACGTCATCTGTCGTTCCCCAGCTCTGTTCAACAAAATAATAGTCCTCTATAGCAGTAGCTACCGCTTAAACTGTACAGGGCAGGTCCTTCTTCTGTGCAACTTAACGCGCTTCACAGAAAGAAATATATCAGAAATATGAAATATTAATCAGCACCCAGCCTGTTTTATTTAGCTGTGCGGAGTTAAATCTGTGTGGTGAAGCTGCGCTAGACAGCGGATAGCGGGTGTGAAGCACTGACCAATGATCGGTCAAGCGTAAATACAGCAGTCATAACTCTTCTTTACAACACGCTCAGTTTTGGACAAGGGATGGTCATTGCAAATACTGTCATGCAAATCGGCTGAGGGTGGGAATTTAAATTTTACTGTAACTCATAGCCGCGAGCGAGATGATTGACAGGACGATAGCGGAGGCTAGCGCAAGATAACTTGTTAATAAAAAAAATATTTCTTTGTTTAATATAAGAGTTTGTCTTTGTTTTATTGTTGTGGTTGTTTTCAATCAAATAATAGTGATCCACAAACTGAGCATTCGTTTTAAAGGGGAATTTCCAAATATCTTTTATTTATTTCTTATAATGCGGGTAGGCCATTTTATGTCATCCATCTTAGCCTATTCGTCTTTTTAATAAAAGTTTAATATACGCGAGTTTTTTATTGTACTATTTTATTGTTGTATTTTCATTAAAAAATAGGCTAATAACGAACAAAAAAATAAACATTCGTCTGAAAAGTAATTAAAGAGGAAATTCATGGTCTTTCATTTATTTGTGTTACAACGCGGGTATATGTCATCCGTCTTATTCGTTTTGTTAATAACGAATAATGTTAACAATAACTGTTGTTCAAAGAGTGGAGGAAGAAGTAATGTTGTCAAACATTAACGACCAAAATAAGCGGATACAGATACTGAACGTCATTGACAAATATCTTTTCTTGATAAATGTACAGGATTAATGGATAACACTGGTGCTGTCACAAGTTAATTAATCAGTGGGGAATTTCCTCATCGGCACATCCCTATTCTTAATGTTGGCTACGTGTTAGGTTTTTGTAAGAAAAATGTTGTGAGCAAATGTCAAACTATACAATGTAGGCTATAATAATGTGGGTCCTGATAATACAAAAATATCTTATGTTACTAGTAAAAAGTGACCTATAGCTATCTACTCAGTGCCAGAGTGCAAGCATATTAGTCTAAAATAATTCTGTACTTTCAGAATCATGCATATTTTTTTTCTGGTGTCACCATTGTCCTGTGCATTGAGTTACCAGCACATTCATTTCGACCCCCAATGTAAAACCAACTTAAGTTCACGCAAAAAACACGATGCACATGTGTAGCCAAATTCACATGCATGAAACTAAATTCACGTGCGCAAAATAAAATTACATATTCATAAAATACATTTCACAAATGCAAAATCGTCATTCGCGTGTGAATTGCCTTGGATTTGTGTGTGTGTATTTTTGAGACTTTCCTGGCAGCGCTCTCCTCCCACCCGGATCAATCGTACTTTTTAGCCAATCAGATTTAAGCTCATCAATCGGCCAATCATAATCGCGTGAGGGCGGGCCCACCTGGTGTTACGTCATCAGCTTTCGACCACAGCTCAAGTCATGGCTGAGCGCAGGTATGTGCAGTTTGATCGGTTCATTTCTGTGTTTACTGAAACTAAGAAGTTAGAGATCAGTTGAAGCGATAGTTTATTAACTATTAACAGATGTAAGCAACTGCTGTGGTAATCAGTCCCATATGAAGAGAAAATGATGCTTGTTTTGTTGTATTTTAGCTGCAGGTACAGAGACAGACAGCTCTTTCAGTTACAATCACGCAAAACAATCATCTGGGTGGCCAGTAGCTCCCACTTAGCACGGTGAAAAAATATTTTTATGAGCACTCATTGTTTAGTGATGAAGATTTCCATTTGTGCAACAGTATTAAATTATTATTACACACGTATTGTTCCCTTGTATTTTTCAGGATTTATCTGGATAGCAGTCACAAACATCTAAATTAATGTTTCTTTATTCTCTTTTATACTTTGTATTAACGTCTTAATCTATTCAATACACATGTACTTTCATGCTCTGTGCTGTATTGTCATCTCAAGGTTTTTAATTTGCCTGGCTAAAAAGCAGTTTTTATGCTGATTAGACAAAGGCATACTGATCATAGAGATGTAATTAACATCATGCAACTAAGATTACTCAGTAAACTATATTCAATTATTTTCCCATCACTTAATCTCCTGCTTCCGGCTCTTCCTCTGTCTGCTCCTCTTGTACCACGTGCTGACTGCCTTACATATCAAACCAAAGTCTGATATGTTCTGACAGAGAGAGGTCTAGTGATGACTAGATTGAACACGTTTCATTTAACTTTTCACCTGATGTACTTAAATGTATCATTTGGCCATAAACATTTATCTACTTTAAAAGAAAAGAAGACTCTGACTGGAACACTACCAACATCCCTGACCAGCCATGCAATGACACTGTGGTTCCAGTAAAATGCCCCGTGACTGAAGAGCTTGTAACCCAGCTTCAAACTGTTAGTCAGCCAATCTCACAACTACAGATGAGACTATAGATGTGTACACTCACCTAAAGGATTATTAGGAACACCATACTAATACTGTGTTTGACCCCCTTTCGCCTTCAGAACTGCCTTAATTCTACGTGGCATTGATTCAACAAGGTGCTGAAAGCATTCTTTAGAAATGTTGGCCCATATTGATAGGATAGCATCTTGCAGTTGATGGAGATTTGTGGGATGCACATCCAGGGCACGAAGCTCCCGTTCCACCACATCCCAAAGATGCTCTATTGGGTTGAGATCTGGTGACTGTGGGGGCCATTTTAGTACAGTGAACTCATTGTCATGTTCAAGAAACCAATTTGAAATGATTCGAGCTTTGTGACATGGTGCATTATCCTGCTGGAAGTAGCCATCAGAGGATGGGTACATGGTGGTTATAAAGGGATGGACATGGTCAGAAACAATGCTCAGGTAGGCCGTGGCATTTAAACGATGCCCAATTTGCACTAAGGGGCCTAAAGTGTGCCAAGAAAACATCCCCCACACCATTACACCACCACCACCAGCCTGCACAGTGGTAACAAGGCATGATGGATCCATGTTCTCATTCTGTTTACGCCAAATTCTGACTCTACCATCTGAATGTCTCAACAGAAAACGAGACTCATCAGACCAGGCAACATTTTTCCAGTCTTCAACTGTCCAATTTTGGTGAGCTCGTGCAAATTGTAGCCTCTTTTTCCTATTTGTAGTGGAGATGAGTGGTACCCGGTGGGGTCTTCTGCTGTTGTAGCCCATCCGCCTCAAGGTTGTGCGTGTTGTGGCTTCACAAATGCTTTGCTGCATACCTCGGTTGTAACGAGTGGTTATTTCAGTCAAAGTTGCTCTTCTATCAGCTTGAATCAGTCGGCCCATTCTCCTCTGACCTCTAGCATCAACAAGGCATTTTCGCCCACAGGACTGCCGCATACTGGATGTTTTTCCCTTTTCACACCATTCTTTGTAAACTCTAGAAATGGTTGTGCGTGAAAATCCCAGTAACTGAGCAGATTGTGAAATACTCAGACCGGCCCGTCTGGCACCAACAACCATGCCACGCTCAAAATTGCTTAAATCACCTTTCTTTCCCATTCTGACATTCAGTTTGGAGTTCAGGAGATTGTCTTGACCAGGACCACACCCCTAAATGCATTGAAGCAACTGCCATGTGATTGGTTGATTAGATAATTGGATTAATGAGAAATTGAACAGGTGTTCCTAATAATCCTTTAGGTGAGTGTATATTGTTGAGTCAAATGACCCAAATGATATAGTGACTTTTCATGATAATTCCATGTCAGAACTTGTGGTTGATATTAGTGACTTGTATGTTCAAGACCTCCAGAAGCGGCACGACAAAAAGTCCAAGAAAGAGAGCCGCAAAGAAAAGAAGAGGAATCGGAAAAAGAATATCGAGCGTGAACCAGAGTCAGGAGACCTTACTACAGAGGGGACAACGAATGATGAGATTGCTAAGAAAGACTGAGAGATCTCACAAGGTGTTATCAAAAATGATTAAAATGATGATGGTTCAAGAAAAGTTTGATGGGGAAATGAAACAGTTGATGGGCTGTGTACAACAGCGGATCAGCTATACACATCTGGGGATAAAACTGATGTATAAATGAATTTTCTATTCGTTTGGAATTAAACAATTTGTGTATGTAACAGATGTGACCCAGATACACCCTTCTCTGCGGTTTGCGTTCTGTGATGCGTAGAGGAGATGTGTCTGAAGATGCATCCTGTTGGAGTGTGGGGTTTTGGCACCCTACGATAAGATCATATAGCGAGTGGGTGTTTTTACAGTATATGCAACTAGTTTTGAGAAGGTATTATACAGCTTATGCATTCAATTTTGCGTAGGTGTTTTGCAGTAAGCTTTGAAGTGCATAGAGATGACGTAGGTGTTATATGCTAGTGCAAGTAAGAGTTAGGCAAGCTTATATTTTGACCTTTTAAGGTCCATTATGGGAGGATCTTTTATCCTGTGTTTTCAATAAAAGTGTGTTGCATATCCGTGTTCGACGCCGAACTCCGTGGTGAAGACTACATGTGTTTATGTTGTAATTTTTATGCTGAAACTTTGCTAAGTAAATCAAAGCCTTGAATGGGGCAATTATTTTCTACCTCAGTTAAAGTCTCAGTGTGATTATTTCTTAAACATAACTATTATCTGAACCTGGATATTAAATTCCATCGTGCTTCATAGAGGACCGAATCTTGATTGAGATTGGTACGAGATATCTCAGATATTTCTAACCAGTGGGCAGCGCTCCTGAACTCAAAGGTAAGGGCAGATCTTATGATTTGTGCTGGTTTGGGAGATGTGTGTACTGGATTACTTAGTCATATTGGGGAGAAAATACTACTATATATATATATATTTCTCTGTACTAAATGTTGTGACCCTTCATACTCGAGATTGTCAGTTCATCATTTATTCACCCTTGTTCCAAACCTGTATGAATTTCTTTGTTCTGCTGAACACAAAGGAAGATATTTGGAAGAATGTTTGTAACAAGCAGATCTCGGCAGTAGGAATGGTAAGGTCAAGGTACTGGTTGTCTTTGCAACTTCATACATCATCTGTCTTGGAAATCTGAAATAATAAAACTGCATATATGCAGCTTAAAACAAAGCATAGATGAAGCGTACATGGTCTCCAATGTATGCAGTTCATTACATAAATTATCATCATCAGTTGAATGTGTGGTGGACATGACATGCAGGTACAAACACTGCTGTGACTGCTCTTTCCTAATTAAACAATAGTACAAGACCAAGGGGAAAATATCCAAAAACGTTATATTTTTCATAATCGTCTATTTATATACACCATCTCTTATCATTCAAACCATTTTTTATGTTTTCTATGGAGTTTATGAATCTAAAATCCTAACATTGTATGGTATGCACATGAATAATTCTTTATGAAGTAAACATAAGAATCCATCAATACTTAAAATAAATGTTTATTTTCACACAGCAGTTAATAAAATATCGCTTCAACTGATCTCTAACTTCTTAGTTTCAGTAAACACAGAAATGAACCGATCAAACTGCACATACCTGCGCTCAGCCATGACTTGAGCTGTGGTCGAAAGCTGGTGACGTAACACCAGGTGGGCCCGCCCTCACGCGATTATGATTGGCCGATTGATGAGCTTAAATCTGATTGGCTAAAAAGTACGATTGATCCGGGTGGGAGGAGAGCGCTGCCAGGAAAGTCTCAAAAATACACACACACAAATTCAAGGCAATTCACACGCGAATGACGATTTGCACAATTCACATTCAAGGATGAACTTGTAAATTTTAAAACATTCGAAAGTTTTTGTGCACAGTTGTAAATCTACGAATTGTGTTTTGCATTTGTAAAATGTATTTTATGAATATGTAATTTTATTTTGCGCACATGAATTGTTTTTTGTGCAGGTGAATTTAGTTTCATGCATGTGAAATTGGCTACATGTGTGCATTGTGTTTTTTGCGTGATACTGTTCTGACTCCATATTTAATCAACAGTATGGTTTTTTGTTAACCTTTTACCATGTCTTGGACTATCGCAATAATATCGTATTGTGAGTTCAGTATCGTGATATGTATCGAATCGTGACACCCCTATAGTAACATTCATGTTTGACATCATTATCTGTAAGGGACACTGGCTTCATCCGAAATCGTTAAAACAGTAGGCCTTCGATCTATTTTTAATGAAAATACAACAACAGTAATAAAATAGTACAATAAAAAACTCGCGTATATTAAACTTTTATTAAAAAGACGAATAGGCTAAGACGGATGACATAAAATGGCCTACCCGCATTATAAGAAATAAATAAAAGATATTTGGAAATTCCCCTTTAAAACGAATGCTCAGTTTGTGGTTCACTATTATTTGATTGAAAACAACCACAACAATAAAACAAAGACAAACTCTTATATTAAACAAAGAAATATTTTTTTTATTAACAAAAGTTATCTTGCGCTAGCCTCCGCTATCGTCCTGTCAATCATCTCGCTCGCGGCTATGAGTTACAGTAAAATTTAAATTCCCACCCTCAGCCGATTTGCATGACAGTATTTGCAATGACCATCCCTTGTCCAAAACTGAGCGTGTTGTAAAGAAGAGTTATGACTGCTGTATTTACACTTGACCGATCATTGGTCAGTGCTTCACACCCGCTATCCGCTGTCTAGCGCAGCTTCACCACACAGATTTAACTCCGCACAGCTAAATAAAACAGGCTGGGTGCTGATTAATATTTCATATTTCTGATATATTTCTTTCTGTGAAGCGCGTTAAGTTGCACAGAAGGACCTGCCCTGTACAGTTTAAGCGGTAGCTACTGCTATAGAGGACTATTATTTTGTTGAACAGAGCTGGGGAACGACAGATGACGTCAGATGCTCAGATTTGCTTGACCAATCGGCGGAAAGGGGCGTCTCATGACCGCCCACATGTGGAAAACGATTTAAGTAATTTATCCGTTTTTTACCCGTGAACCAAAAAACGCAAAATCAAGCCGAAATCTCGTTTTTTCGAAAAAAAAAAAAAAAAAAAAAACGGTTTCGCCGTTTTTTCATTTCTGTTTATTTCATTTAAAATTTGAAAACAAACTATCAAAATGTGCGTCCACATGTGCAAATGAAATATCGAAGCCATAAACCGATTTGTAAACCACAAACGAAAAATGAGAAATGGACCGGGTACCTTCGGATAATTTGTTTTTTCGTTTTTGTTTAAAAAAAAACCGGAAAAACGTAGAAACCGTTAGTTTATCGCATATTCAAACCTTCTCGTGGACATAAAAAACGAGTTTCAGTTTCTTTTATTTATATTTTTTACGTTGTTCTAATGCATCAAATGAAAATACAATAAAACCAAAAACGAAAAATGAAGATTTTTAATGCACAAAGCGTGTATTAGTACACCGAAGTTTACTGTATCCCTGGTTACTGGCGCTTGCGACAAAGAAAGGTGGCATTCATCAATCAAGATGGGGTCAGTCCTGGAAAATCACGCTGGAAACATAGTTTCCAACATCCTGCTGCTACTACTACTAAGGGATGTGTACTGTCCGCCTGCAGTTTGACATATCCGGTTTCATATTATTTCGTACAGACCGGACCGTCTTTTGGCCGAAAAATGATGACGGGTTACCTGGCCTGAAAGGGACTCTCAGCACTGAGGCTTGTCCATCAACCTTACCACCAAGCTCGTTTACAGGTGCCTATTTCACAAAGTGTTGTCTGTCTTTTCAGTTTAATTGTGTAATAATGTATGCAGTGTTTGATTAGTATTATTTCCTCATACCCCGTGTGTGTGTGTGTGTGTGTATATATAAGTATGTGTGTATGTACATACACAGTATGTGTATAGTAAAATTGGGGTATGAGGAATTAATACAATACTAATCAAAGACTGCACAATTAAACTGAATAGACAACACTTTGTGTATGTTACATTATTAACCTTAATCAACTAGTAAACTCATAAATGTATTACCATTTACATTCCCAGGGAGCACAGAACTAAAACCCAGTTCCTTAGAGTATTTTGGTCACCGGAGGCCGGAGATAAACAACCGGGTCAATTACCCTATTAAAGAGGCTTTGATTCAGCTGACTGATCAGGAAATGATTGACATTTGCAGCACTCGCTACTGTGTGTCTGATCTCACATGCCAGATAGGCCGTATTGGTGTAGGAAGAGTAGTGGACTCGTGGAATGCCCACAGAATAACAGGTATTCTTATTAGCAACCAGTTTTTTTTTTTTGAGAAACAAACTAAAAACACATTTTTTTGCAGGGAGAGGTGTCCCAAATGCCTTGGGAGAAGGCGGTTGCTTCAAAAAGTTAAGTGAAGACCTGCTACCCAAATCCATAGTCGCTGCAAACATGTACTTACAAGAGATGGGATCCTCTCTGACCACACCAACATTTGGTGAAACATCTACCCTTTCTTAACAGCAGAGGACTGTGCATATGCAGAGCCGTCCTTTATTGATCAGTTTCCTGACCTGTCTGTCCTCTACAACAGTGTAATTAACAAGTACAGAAGTTCAGGAAGCAGTTATGCGCCTTATTAAACATTACTCACAGATATTAAAATCCTTAAAGGCGGTGTATCTCCATGCACTCTTCATGAAGAGTGCCATTTAAATTTTAATTGATTATATTTTTAAATAAGATTGTGGGTCTCATTTTGTGAACCAAATTAAGTCTTCTTAATGAACATTTCTATTTTTTGTTAAAATTTGTACAACCAGTAGCTGTAATTTGAGCAAATTAAAGTTTATCAAGCATGTACTTGTTTGAACAAAACATTTATTAAATCACATTCATTGAACAATGTTAAATACAATTTCTTACCAATGAGGGAAGACAAATAAAACATCTTAAAAGGTTAACGCTCCTTAATTCTCTGCCCTGGAGTGTGTGCACAGCTCTGTGAATGTGTGGGATTTCACAACCTGGAACTTCTTCCCTTACCAGTTCTAGTACAACAACAGTATCTACAAGTTGGGATGATACGTTTTTTTACGTGAAATTTTACAACCTGGAACACTGTTGTACTGAAGTATTTTATAAACTCCACTGCAGAACAATTTTACATTTGTGTGCAATTTCACAACCTAGAACACCATGTCTATAAGAAAAAAAACAACACATTTCAAACTAACTCTTTCACAACATCTAGAACAGTCGACAGACCAGCCACGCTGATGATGTTTAGCACAGAACTCAGACCTGCACTTTAGGCATTGGTTTGATGTTAATGCCCATTCTTCAATGCAAGCTCTACACCCAATGATGCTCCGGCTACATTCGCACAGCATTGGCTCACTGATGAGGTGTGTAAAAGCATGGAGGATATGCATTAAAACTATGTCATCAACATTTTTTGTTGCCTACATTTTAGCATGTTGAGGTATACTGATTGCAAAATAAAAACACATTTAAGAAGCACTATTTATTCTTTAGTAAAACTAAAAGAAAAGCTGGTAAAGGAAAAGTTGTTCAGTTCATTGCTTAGCCATTTGGAGTCACAAATTCACGCACATCCATAAAAAGAAAAGGTGTAGAGGAGTCCAGGGTGTGTGAATGCTGCACACACACGGCAAGTTATTTTTCATAAACCCTTAAAGGGATAGTTCACCCAAAAATGAAAATTATCCCATGATTTACTCACCGTCAAGCCATCCTCAGACGAACACAATCAGACATATTTAAAAATATCCTTAGTCCTCCAAGGTTTATAATGGCAGCCCAGATTTTGAAGACAAAAAAAAAAAAAAGAAAAAGTATCCATTCATAAATTAATCCATACGACTCAAGGCCTTGTGAAGCGAATCGATGCATTTGTGTAAGACAAATATCCTCCTTTAAAACATTTGTGCTGCCATTCATAACTATTATAAACCTTGAAGGACTAAGGATATTTTTAAATACATCTGTTCATCTAAAAGATAGTCATATACACCAAGGATGGCTTGCGGCTGAATAAAGCTTAGGATAATTTTCATTTCTGGGTGAACTATCCCTTTAAGTGTGTGGTAAATTGTGAAGTTAGTACATCAGACCCTTGGTGTCTCATACCTCAATCTTTTCCAAAATGTCCTGCAATCCAGAATCTTCTTCCCTTTCATTCATATATATATATATATATATATATATATATATATATATATATATATATATATATATATATATATATATATATATATATATATATATATATATATATATATATATACACACACGAGAGAGAGAGAAAAAGGAAAAAAGGAAAAAAAAAAAAAAAAAAAAAAAATCACTGCTTGTTTGTAACTTGATCAATAATAACATACATTCCAATAACATTTACCTGGATTAATAACAATTAAAATAAACTTAATAGATCCAATATAATAATAATAATAATAATAATAATAATATCAATCACCTCATCCTTTTTCGTCTGTGTTGAAGCCTGGAAAAATGGCTAATGAGCATTGCGTTAATTTTTCTAGAGGTTTGTCACCAATACTGGGAACCTTAACACATACAGTACACACAAAGGACACTACATCAGTAACAGAATTACTAAACAAATGACAAAACAAAACAAATCGTGAGAGTTTTGTTACCTCGTGTTCCTTCTGAATCCATTATTTCGTTCCAGTTTCTGCAGTCCTTAGGTCAGCTTGAAGTTTCTGACACTGGCCTCAGCTTCAGTAAACCTTACCACCACAACACTTTTGGGAACTGGTTTGCCATCTAGCACTTCTGCAATATTTATTGCTCTGAAATTTGGAAACAGATTTAACATTTGATGAACTCTCTAGTAGTATTTAGTTTACATATAAACCCTGTTGGAAAAAAACTCACAGTTAAGTGCAATAATATAAACTAATAAATAAAAAGAAGGCTTTCAAACCTTGTCCAACTTCAGCTTGCACGGGGCGTTGTTGTGAGAACAGATCCAGATGATGCTGGTCTTGTGAAAGAAATGTCGCTGAACTGGTGTTGAAGCAAATACTGAAGTTGATGGGGTGTTTTGCGGCATCTCAATTGGGTCACCATGGACTTCATAATGAGCCAACGTTGTCAAGTCCAACGAGCTGAAAGACCTTCAGCATCGGGAAAGATTGCAACGTTTGAATCAGTCAGATAGAGACTGTCACTGCTGACCTACACCAGAAAGAACAAGAATTAGCCGAGTAAATTTCAAAGCCAGACATATTCGATTGCATCTATAACAGTTCTGTAAAGTAATATGATGGTAAATGTAAAACCTCTGTGCAACAGCAACTTAAAATGTTTCTCTCACCCTTACTTTCTTCATATCACTTATGGAAAATATGGGCTGGCATATGCTTGGTCCTTGACTGTAGCACTGCACATGTTTCCCTTGTATGCCACATCCATTTTAGAGTACTAATGAGCTCATCAGGAAGCATTATGTAAGGTGTGTTTGTTGTTTTGGATGTCTCCCATATTTAACACACCTGACATAGTACTCTAAAAACTGAAATAGATGCCATACAAGAAAATGTGCAGTGCTACATGGCATGAGAAACACTGGCACAGAACACATACCAGCCCATATTTTCCACAACTGTTATTAATAACGTAAGGATGAGATATATAAATTGGTGTTGCACAGAGGTTTTACATTTACTGCCGAATCACATTACAGAACTGTTATAGATATAAAATTTCCCAGTTATAGAAATCGATTAAAGTGAATTGTCAGCTGAGATGTCAAATATATTAGAAGCAAACCTCCAATGCATGTATGGCTCTACATTTATTCATACTCATGCTAATAGGTCGTTTACTAAGACCAAACTATTAGTTTAAGACTATTCAATTTCGTTCCTGGAGGGCCATGACCAGCAGAGTTCAGTTCAACTTAATCAAACAAATCAGAACCGTCTAATCAAGCTCTTCAGGATTATTACATTGATTATTACAGGCAGGTGTGTTTGATTAGGGTTGTTGAACTCCAGGAACGTAAAGGAATAGCCCTGTACTAGTTAGCTTATTGCCATAGTAGTTAACTTATTTAACCCCCCTTTAAAATTATCTTTCTGTGAGTCTTGCAAACCTACCAGAAATATGCGCGAAATTTTTTCAGAACGCATATCTTAATCTTTGAGAGTGACTCTTTTGTTTCTGTGAAAAAGCACGTATGTATACATATTATTCGCACGTGGAGGTGATAAGTGAACTAGATGACGTGAAGCCTAATTGCGCGCGCGCGCCCGCCAGGTCGAGTGGATACTTCCGGTGTACTAATACGCGCTTTGTGCATTAAAAACCTTAAATTTTCGTTTTTCGTTTTATTGTATTTTCATTTGATGCATTAGAACAACGTGTGATGAAAACAAAATAAAAATATATAAATAAAAGAAACTGAAACTCGTTTTTTATGTCCACGAGAAGGTTTGAATATGCGATAAACTAACGGTTTCTTCGTTTTTCCGTTTTTTAAACAAAAACGAAAAAACAAATTATCCGAAGGCCAAAATCTCATTTTTCGTCTATTAATCTAAACAAAAAAACAAATAAACAGGCCGTTTTATCTTTTCTCATTATTCTATTCCAAATAGGAAATGAAATGATCAGATAATTCACGGACCTTTAACGTTATCTGGTCTGTAATACCGTT
Organism: Coreius guichenoti; assembly: GCA_039654105.1. NCBI lineage: Eukaryota > Metazoa > Chordata > Actinopteri > Cypriniformes > Gobionidae > Coreius > Coreius guichenoti. The sequence goes on along the minus strand of CM077178.1, from coordinate 1,462,461 downwards.
TGCACAAAAACCTTGTTCACGTAACTTTTTTCCAGAAACGTTTCAGTCGGATGTTAACATTTCTAAAAGCTATTAAATTGAGAAACAAAGTTCTAATATTGTTTGCAAAATTCTAAAATGGAACATTCCGTTAATCCTTTCTCTAACGTTCGCATAAGCAAGATTTTATTTTTTTTTTTTAAACTGGATGTTTCAAACATTCCGAAATAATCTATAATATATAACAATATATTATAACAAACATGTTCTAGCCTAATTGTTATGCATCTGGGCTTAGTGATGGGCGTTTTCATGAAGCTTCGAAACCTTTGCGAATCATTTGTTTTGATTCGGAGCGCGTATCAAACATTTAATTAAATGCATGAAAGAACAGTAACAACAATTGTCATCATTGTTATACCATAATAATACAATAATACGCCACGGTCCTTCAGTCTATCAGTCCAGATGAAGTGCCAAGTCCTTAAACACAGCCACTGTTCTCACAGCTTCGAGTTTTTAGAGAACTCAATGGATTCAAAATACATTTTCATCTCAAGTTTAAATCTTAAAAAAAGAGGTTTGCATTTAGGACTAACAGAAAAATAAGATTTATAAAATGAATATTTTTCTTTTCACATTCATGAAAACCAAAAATTACATTTCAATATGTAAATTCAAAATTTGGATTCACACAACATTTGATAAAAATCACATATATCACACTAAAATGTCACTGTGTGAGAGCAATTCCAAAATAAATGTATGTAGTTTCAGGTTTCTCCAAACAGAAGGAACAGAGGGTATTAATATCACTCTTAAGTCTTTTGAGAGAGCACTTATCTGGCTAAAACCTATGAATTAACTTAAAGGTAATTTCTCTCAATTTGTTAGTTATCAGGTATTTGTGCATGTCCAAACTTTCTTCCAGGGAATATCACTTACAAAACCATTCCAGTAAGAAGCGCGTATTAAACATGATTCCAGTAAAGGATCCTTCGTTACGTCATTACTGTTTGGAAATTGTTCTATTAGGTGGCGATGGTCTCTCATCTGTGTGTGAACCCATGAACCAGACAGAGTATATGCCCTAAAAGTGTACTGTTTTTGTGTGTGTAGTAGAAGAGTATGGGCAAGTTTTGGGACATATTACTTCGTCATAAGGCCGCGTGTCCACCAAAGCGTTTTTAGCCCGCTGAAAACGCCTCGCTGTGAGGCGCTTTGCTTGCTATGGTACGGAATATGTTACTGAAAGTGTTACTAGTATCTCGTTTGTTTCTGTATTGATTCTATATAAAAATGCCGATACAATGTAAAGTATTTGCTCTGGCTCTTGTTTTAAATAATTTTTTTCTGTTATTATGCCGCTTGTTTTCATCTGTTGACGTTGTACATACAGAATGTGGCGGTTGGTCGGTGTTGTATTGGTCCCGCCCCTCCTCCACTGTGATTGGACGGCTGGGTGAAAAGTGACAGTGATGAGCGCTGCGTTTTACTCAGAGTTGAACATTCTTCAACTCTCGGCGACCAGTAAAAAACGCCGAACGCTCAACGCTTGAGCGTGAAATACTCGCTCAGCGCCTCGTTACGCTCATGGCGTTCTAAAAACGCAGCGCTCACATTGAAAACAATTGAATACGCCAGCCAGCTACGTGAAAAAAACGCTTTGATGGACACACGGCCTAACTGCGTCTTTAACGGACAGCTCTGTTGTCGCCGTTTAAACTGCCCTGTCAATCATCTTAAAATCGGTTGGGGCTACGGACAGACTGGCCTACCAGGGCTTACTGCGCATGCGCACATCAATATTGCGTCATTTTTGTCACGCTGAACAATTAATTACTTGTATTTGCATTATTGTAAGGGTAGGTGTAGGGGAGAGTGGGACATAACACTTTTTGACTTTCTCAATTTGTGTAAATCCATTTAAGGTTCAGAGTATTTATTTTTTCCCACATTAATTTCACACGTCTAGTACAATTATATGGTTTTGTTTCATTAATACAGTGTATACTTTTTTTCTTGATTTACCCCGAAAGAATGGAAGTGAAATGTGACAACATGCCCCATAGGTGGGGTACATTGTAACATGACCATATGACAGCTTAAAATGTTATCTGATACAGTGTTACGCATTACAAGTAACTTGAGTTACGTAATCAGATTACTTTTTTCAATGAACTAGTAAAGTAGCGCATTCATTTTAAAATTTACAACAAAATATCCTAGTTACTTTTTCAAATAAGTAACGCAAGTTACTTTATTTTCCCATTTATTGACTGACAGCTCTCCTGTCCCTATGTTGAGGAAAATTAGGAGTAAGAAAGGCATCGTGTGTGAACATGAGGGTTATTCTAGTTCTAGACTAAATGGAGCATTTACTCATCTTACTTGCACAAAAAAGATTCAGTATTCCTCAAAATGAATAAAATCAGTGAAATGCAAAATCAGAATATTACGCAAACCAGCAATATTTAAATATGTTAAATAAAACAAATATCTTCATGCATTCAATCTCACTTTATTGATGTACTTGCTGCTGAACTTCAATGATTCAGATCTTTTGTTTTTATTGCTGAAATAAGAGTGTTAAAATTTCTTCTCCTGCATCCTATTCTTCTGCAATCAAGGTTTGTTTGAGCTTTGAATTTGCATTTTCTTCAGCCTTATAATTTCAATTTTGGTGTGAAAGGGCCTTTACATTTGCACAAAATTAGAATTTTTTTGTTATAAAAAAACAAAAACAAGCCCAGCCCAGGTGAGAAAAAGTAACACAAAAGTAACGTAACACATTACTTTTCTTAAAAAGTAACTAAGTAACAAAAAGTTACTTTTTAAGTGAGTAACGCAATATTGTAACGCATTACTTTTCAAAGTAACAGTCCCCAACACTGATCTGATATAATCAAAAAATATCCAAGGCAAACTAAAATATTTTGTCAATAAAATACAGTTATTAACTTTTTCAAATAAAATAATGGCATTTTTTAATCATTAAAAATAAACAAATTTTTGAGTTTGACAACAAACACACTGCAAAACACAGCTATACATCATAGTTCAAAACATAATAATAATTAATAACTTCTGAACATTGACTCTCAGCCTTTATCTCATGGTTTCTCAATAGAATTAATAAAAGTAATGAATATATCATAGTTCTAATAGGGACTCATTGTAACGCAGTGTGACAACATGCCCCACCTGCACAACTGGGATTTAAACCTGGCCAATGTTAGATCAGCATTAAAGAACTCTCTCAACTGTTAAATAACAGATATAAGATTAAAATAATATCAGATTTGGCTTATTTTAAATAAACACAAAAAACAGAAATGAAAAATAAACTTAAGTTAGAAATCTAGTTTTGCTATGGTTAAATAAATGTTCAGTGATATGTTCAGAAAATCCTCCACATTCAATGTAATTTACTTTCCTACCGTTTCTGAGAGAAATGTAGTCGCCCGTTGATCTGCCAGTCGCGGGTCTTTCATGCGGAGACTCTCCTCATGTGTTTGCAATTTGCATAATGATGCATTTAAAAGTTCATGACCAAACATGTCTTCACACAATGCTGTTGCAGATGAAGCGTAATGTGGATAACATAGAATACATATCTTTTGGTCAGGTTAATCAATCAAACCCCTTTATCTAAACCTTTCTACTTAACCGTTGGACTCGCGCATCCGCCATGTTTGTAGTTTTTTTTTTAAACACTTTTTATTCGTGTTTGTAGTTCTAATCCAGTCATCGTCCAACGCGCTATGGGTTTAACCAGAAAAAGCAGACCATCCGGGTATCTTTGGAATACTTAACATACTACGATTTGGGACATTAATTCGAATTCATTTCGAATACTATTTAGGACGGATAGTACCTATTTGCGAATTGGGACGCAGCATATATGAATTTTCTTTTTTTTTTTAACCTGATCTCGGATCAGTTTTAAACATTTGTAATGACACATTTCTCTCCTTAACCAAACTCTCCATAAAACAAACAAAACAAGCCCTACAATTTAATAAAATAACACATATAGAGACATTTCCTGTTTAATGTTATTAGATAATTTGATGAGTGCATTCAATAGATTAAACTTTTGTGACTGTTTTGTGAAAGGTGTTGTTATGCATGTTTGTGCTGAGTTCTGACCAGCAGGGGTCGCCAAGCGCTTCGAAACAGTCAATCATTTTGCGAAGAAATTGGTGCAATTAATTCAAATTTTCGAAAAGCTTCGTTTCTTCCATCATCTTGGCTACTAACCAGATCTTTCCCAGGTTGAGATGGAAAAATCAAAGTTCCTGACTGTTCCAGTATCCAGACACGTGGTGATTTTCTGGTTTATACTGCCATCTAGTGGTGATAACAGTGCACACTGACTCCAGATCCGCCTGGATAGTTTCTACGGGCTGCTAATTTATGAGCATCCAAACTTCCAGCATGTTATGAATAAATAAAGTCATAGCTGAGAAAACATCTTGACAGAAAACACAACACAAACCTCAAAAACAGCAAATACACTTAAGAGTCCAGCGTTTCCCCGCAGACCAGTAAAACCATTTACAGTAAAACCACATCCATTTAGCAGCCATAAAAGGTTTCAAAATGGTGTTTTCGCCGCCATTTTGGTTCCCCAAAGAACCTGATCAGTTCTTAGTATGAATAATATTTTAATCATCTAAAGAACCTTTTTCCACTATAAAGATGAATAACCATTTGTGGAATGGAAAGGTGTATGTTAAAAGTTCTTCACTAATGCCAATAGGGATTGTTGTTTTTAAGAGTTTAGCAAGTGAATTATATTCTGTTCTGATGCTTCTGTTGCCTGTCCATTAATTAAACATCTCCTCACGGTCATTCACACTCTTCAAGCGTGTCTTTTCACCTCAGATGAGCAGGTGAATTATTGAGGGATGTCGGGGGTCACAGTTTATGAATAATATAATGAAGACTAAAACATGTGCTGAAGGTGGTGAAGCTCTTGGGTTTTAAACTCGAACGAGACAAGTTTGCGAGTGCAGGAATCACAATTCTTCTAATGCAAAACGTTCAAAGTCGTTTGGTGTTTAATAGCGTTCTGAAAACGTTAGCGCAAAAACATCGTTCGTTGAACATTTTTTCTAAAACATTTTAGTATATTCAAAAATTAAGTTTTCATTATAATAATGCAAGTAAAACGTTCTTAGAACATACATCGATCAGGCATAACATTATGACCTTCCTAATATTGTGTTGGTCCCCCTTTTGCTGCCAAAACAGCCCTGACCCGTCGAGGTATGGACTCCTCTAGACCCCTGAAGGTGTGCTGTGGTATCTGGGACCAAGATGTTAGCAGCAAATCCTTTAAGTCCTGTAAGTTGCGAGGTGGGGCCTCCATGGATCGGACTTGTTTGTTCAGCACATCCCACAGATGCTCGATTGGATTGAGATCTGGGGAATTTGGAGGCCAAGTCAACACTTCAAACTCGTTGTTGTGCTCCTCAAACCATTCCTGAACCATTTTTGCTTTGTGGCAGGAGCATTATCCTGCTGAAAGAGGTTTTCCAGCAAAACATTGCCCAAAGCATCACACTGCCTCTGCCGGCTTGCCTTCTTCCCATAGTGCATCCTGGTGCCATGTGTTCCCCAGCTAAGTTACGCACACGCACCCGGCCATCCACGTGATGTAAAAGAAAACGTGATTCATCAGACCAGGCCACCTTCTTCCATTGCTCCGTGGTCCAGTTCTGATGCTCACGTGCCACTGTTGGTGCTTTCGGCGGTGGACAGGGGTTACATTGGGCACTGGTCTGCGGCTACGCAGGCCAATACGCAACAAACTGCGATGCACTGTGTATTCTGACACCTTTCTATCAGAACCAGCATTAACTTCTTGAGCAATTTGAGCTACAGTAGCTCGTCTGTTTGATCAGACCACACGGGCCAGCCTTCGCTCCACACGTGCATCAATGAGCCTTGGCCGCCCATGACCCTGTCTCCGGTTCACCACTGTTCCTTCCTTGGAGCACTTTTGATAGATCCTGACCACTGCAGACCGGGAACACCCCACAAGAGCTGCAGTTTTGGAGATGCTCTGATCCAGTTGTCTAGCCATCATAATTTGTCTTGTCAAACTCTCTCAAATCCTTACGCTTGCCCATTTTCCCTGCTTCTAACACATCAACTTTGAGGACAAAATGTTCACTTGCTGCCTAATATATCCCACCCACTAACATGTGAAGAGACAATCAGTGTTATTCACTTCACCTGTCAGTGGTCATAATGTTATGCCTGATCGGTGTATGTTAGCTGGGGTTTTAGTACGGTACGTTTTTATATGTAGCATGCCATGGTATTCTTAAGTATCTTGCAAATACTATAGTACATGAAACATTCAGGATCATATCAAAGTATTATTATCTTATAGGCTATCAGTGCTGTATCATACCACTAGTGGTTAAATATTATAATTATGTATTTAACTGAAGGAAGCACTTTTATGATGATAAAATAACACGCACTTTGTGAAGTCGTAATTTGATTAATAGGCTATATTTGCCAAAACAGCTGCTGTAATGTTTCTTTACGGTCTGTAGAAATATAAACAGTAGAAATACAGAAATACAGGTCTGTTATTTCCCACCCTTGCCGCACCGGTCCCATGGTGTAATGGTTAGCACTCTGGACTTTGAATCCAGCGATCCGAGTTCAAATCTCGGTGGGACCTCGTCCTTTTCAGACGAATTAAGAAGAAATTGGATATAACAAGGTGGAGAGAACCAAAAGGTTGTAGGTTGAAATCTTACTCCTCCCACATTTGAAAATGAACTCCACTGTCCTTAATCAAGAAACTTATGAAAGGAAGCTGCCATCAGGGTGAAGCGTCAAACGTGTGGGCGACTCGTTATGCACATCATAATGACCAAGGTTAATCATTGAAGAGAAGCAATGAATGTCCTTTATGGATTGTTCAAGAACGTTTACATTTATGTATTTAACAGACTTACAATAAGCAATCATCAGAACCAAAAATATTATTTATACAACGCAAGGTTTATTAAAAAGGAAAAGAGCTAGAGCAAAAGAAAAATGCTAACAGGATTGTTGTGTGTTAAAACAGGAAAACAGTGACTCATTCTTCATTCATATGAACAATACATTTTTGTGACTCATATCCTGAAACGCTTTTCAAATAAATAAATGAAAACTTTGCATCTATTTATGTACAAGGGTCCGTGTATCTCCTCAGGAACCTTAGAGTGAGGTGAAATGTGCAGAGCAGAGGCTTTAAAGCTAGGGTAGGCAGTTTTCAGAGAGGCTAACAATAACAAGCTAGCTTTGAAAGCATAAGATCACCCTCCCTTCAGAGGGTCTCCAAAGCCACGCCTCCTTCAAAACACACGAACGAGTCTGCAAAAGCGTTAAATTACCTCACGTCTCAAATAACATTACAATAACAATACTGTAAAACAGAACGTAAACAACTTACAGAGCTCTAGTTGTACCACCTGACTGCTGCAGATTCATTCTGGCATTGATAGTGTTGACATAGAAACGAGGATGTGAACATCACGGGTTGCCATCTCATAATTACGGTTACCACATAGTGTGAACAGAAGACATTTGTACTTTTTTTTTTAAATATTTAGACCACTCCTATTATTGATTGCTATCAGGATGTGAAGAGAGTTTCAACCAGAATGACAAAAAGTGTTTATAAAAGAAAATCGCCTACCCTACCTTTAACATTAGTTAATAGTTATAAATATAAAACCTCACGACTACAAACGTTCTGTATAGGATCTCCAATGCAGATTTGTCAGATGGGAAATGGAAGTTTATGGCTTTTTGAATGATAACTATATAGATAATTATAACGTTAATTAGAACTATTTAGCATCCACGACAGCACGATAAAGTTCTGTTTATTATAAGTGCGCGCTGCAGTTTTGTCGCCTGTCGCTTTAAATGCGCGAGCGCTATAAAGCAGGGTGGATTCTGATTGGCTGTCAATGTTTTATCGTTCATCAGCTGAAACGCCGGAGTTTTGTTCAGAGCGGCTCTCACTCACTGAAATCTGCTCTCTCATCATAAACAGCAGAGCAGAGATGTAGCCTATGTGCGATGAACGCGGGAGATTCATTCATCATACAGTGATTGACTGTTTTTGTTCAATTTCAGCAGCGAAAATAGTTTCAAACAAAGATCGCAGCAGAACCACAGCGCGTCTGATGTGACTGCCATGACGTCGGCTTGATGCTGGACGTTAAATATTCGCGAATTTAGGGACCGTCTCAAAAGTTACACGACATTGGTATACACGTTTCTAACTTCAATAGCATTTGAAGAGAATGACTCACAGTAATAAAACCAACTGTAAAATATTCATCTAGGTGTCAGTTATAATGCACACCTTTTACATTTTTGATATTTAATAAAATAAACTGTCAAATCACATTAAAATATGGATATGTATAGTAATTATGCTAGATTTAAATATGTCATAGCTAATAGAACACTGATGAGAATATTGCTTGAGAATGAATTATATTTACACCAAAAAATCTTTATTTTTTTCAGACAAGCAACTGTTTTCTCTGTCTAGATTAAGGAGCTTTAAACACAACCGTATCAGAGCTATTTGATGACCTGTCATGTTACATTTCATGTAGACTTGATGTGGGTGTGTACAGTGGTCATTTACATATAGCCAACAACAAAATTCCCAACAACAAAATTTTGGCCAATGAAAATGCTGAGTGGCTAGTAACTTTGCAAAACCACTAGCCACAGTGGCTGGTGAGCAGAAAAGTTAATGTCAAGCCCTGGTGACAATCATAACTCAAATGGAATGTTTTTTGGTTGCGTTTTCCAAGAACCACAACAAGCAACTGTGACACGACATCTTTAACACCGAATAATAAAAAACTCCTCTCAAAGGGCTCATGAAGCAGATACATTCAGTGAAAACAAGTGCTTATATAACAGCTTATTTACATCATTTTGTTTTCCGTGTTCCGCTTCGCCTCGCGCACAGTCGAAAGCCATGAAGTATGCGATTTCACGGAAGTATGCGATTTTGGACGCAGCCATACTGTTTTTCGCCTACTATATAGTAGGGAAGTACGTGATTTCGGACGCAGCTATACTGTTTTTCGCCTACTATATAGTAGGGAAGTACGTGATTTTGGACGCAGCCATACTGTTTTTCGCCTACTATATAGTAGGGAAGTACATGATTTCGGGCACAGCCATACTGTTTTTCGCCTACTATATAATAGGGAAGTACGTGATTTCGGGCGCAGCCATACTGTTTTTCGCCTACTATATAGTAGGGAAGTACGTGATTTCGGGCGCAGCCATACTGTTTTTCGCCTACTATATAATAGGGAAGTACGTGATTTCGGGCGCAGCCATACTGTTTTTCGTCTACTGTATAGTAGGGAAGTATGCGACTTCAGGAAAGTATGCGATTTAGGACGCAGCCATATTTTTTTCGTCTACTATATAGTAGGGAAGTATGCAATTTCGGACGCAGCCATACTGTTTTTTGGCTACTATATAGTAGGGAAGTATGCGATTTCGGACGCAGCCATACTGTTTTTTGGCTACTATATAGTAGGGAAGTATGCGATTTCGGACGCAGCCATACTGTTTTTCGCCTACTATATAGTAGGGAAGTACGTGATTTCGGACGCAGCTATACTGTTTTTCGCCTACTATATAGTAGGGAAGTATGCGATTTCAGGGAAGTATGTGATTTTGGACGCAGCCATACTGTTTTTCGTCTACTATATAATAGGGAAGTACGTGATTTCGGATGCAGCCATACTGTTTTTCGCCTACTATATAGTAGGGAAGTACGTGATTTCAGGGAAGTATGCGATTTCGGACGCAGCCATATTTTTTTCGTCTACTATATAGTAGGGAAGTATGCGATTTCAGGGAAGTATGCGATTTTGGACGCAGCCATACTGTTTTTCGCCTACTATTTAGTAGGGAAGTATGCGATTTCAGGGAAGAATGCTGTTTTGGATGCAGCCATACTGTTTTTTGCCTACTATATAGTAGGGAAGTACGTGATTTCGGATGCAGCCATACTGTTTTCCGCCTACTATATAGTAGGGAAGTACGTGATTTCGGATGCAGCCATACTGTTTTTTGGCTACTATATAGTAGGGAAGTATGCGATTTCGGACGCAGCCATACTGTTTTTTGGCTACTATATAGTAGGGAAGTATGCGATTTCGGACGCAGCCATACTGTTTTTTGGCTACTATATAGTAGGGAAGTATGCGATTTCGGACGCAGCCATACTGTTTTTCGCCTACTATATAGTAGGGAAGTACGTGATTTCGGACGCAGCTATACTGTTTTTCGCCTACTATATAGTAGGGAAGTATGCGATTTCAGGGAAGTATGTGATTTTGGACGCAGCCATACTGTTTTTCGTCTACTATATAATAGGGAAGTACGTGATTTCGGATGCAGCCATACTGTTTTTCGCCTACTATATAGTAGGGAAGTACGTGATTTCAGGGAAGTATGCGATTTCGGACGCAGCCATATTTTTTTCGTCTACTATATAGTAGGGAAGTATGCGATTTCAGGGAAGTATGCGATTTTGGACGCAGCCATACTGTTTTTCGCCTACTATTTAGTAGGGAAGTATGCGATTTCAGGGAAGAATGCTGTTTTGGATGCAGCCATACTGTTTTTTGCCTACTATATAGTAGGGAAGTACGTGATTTCGGATGCAGCCATACTGTTTTCCGCCTACTATATAGTAGGGAAGTACGTGATTTCGGATGCAGCCATACTGTTTTCCGCCTACTATATAGTAGGGAAGTACGTGATTTCAGGGAAGTATGCGATTTCGGACACAGCCATATTTTTTTCGTCTACTATACAGTAGGGAAGTATGCGATGTCAGGGAAGTATGCGATTTCGGACGAAGCCATACTGTTTTTCGTCTACTATATAGTAGGGAAGTACGCGATTTCGGATGCAGCCCATGATCTCTAAAAATACAATGGTACAGTTTGCTATAGTATCAGATGATAAGTCCACTAGGTAGTGCGCATACTGTTCTTTTGACGAAAATCAGGTCACGCACGGTCCACGAGACGGAGCTGAACGCGTACAAGTGTTTAAATATTCATTGGTTTTTCCATATTAACACATGCACATTCCTTCCATTTAGATTGAAATATAAATCTGTGAACAGTTTAGACTGAATACATTTCGCTTTACAGTCAGACTGAGGTTTAAAAGTACAAATAAAACACCAATAAATGTATCAATAATCCATAACAAACACAAACAACTCTTTCACTAGTCATACACCACATCACAGAAGTAAAGTGTGATGTGTTGGTGATACTAGTGCATACCCAACTAACAGGGAACGTTCTGGCAATGTTCTCTCAACGTTATGAACAAACGTTCTTCCAGTAACGTTAATAGAACGTTTGTTCAAAGTTATTTGGTCTTTAATAATTTTCTCAGAACGTCAGCACAGAGAACGTTCAAAAGTAATGTTCCCATAATGTTTGCTAAACGATAAAACGGAACGTTCCCTTAACGTTCGCATAACCAAGAAAAAACATTTTGATAAGGTATTCATAACTTGTGTTGTGGATCTTGTCCTCAGCTGGATGGAGTTCATATTTCAGACAACTGGAGTACTTCTCCGGTCTCGGGCTCTTCGTGCGAGCAGTGTTTGCCGTTGCTCTGGCCGTTGGACGCGCGGTCGAGGCTGATGGTGACGCGGCTGGTCTCGGTGACGGAGGAGTTGGTGTGGTAGCTACAGTGAGATTCTGTGGTCACCAGGCGCCGGCGCTTCCACTGACAGTGATACTGCGCAAACTTACGCCGCAGCGCCGACTGCACCTGCGGGAAGAAATGAGCCATAGTTCGTTTGTGAGGATACTTGTCTTTCTCTCTCTCAGAATGGAACACCAGAGCACTGTTTTCTGCTCAGCGTGTACTGCATACCATTTAGAAAATATCCAGCAACATAAGAAAAAGAATCATGCTTTGGTAAATCATAATCACGACATACTTTGAAATTATGAGATACTAAGTCATAATTATGAGATGAAAAGTCAACAGTCATAATTATGACATACTGAATCGAAATTATGACTTAAAAGTGCAGTGTGTGAATTTTAGCGGCATTGTGAATTGCAACCGTCCACCGCTCACCCCTCCCTTTCGAAGCACATAGAGAAGCTACGGTGGCCGACACAGGACAAAAATGTCGTCGTCGGAGAGAGCAGAGAGTGACTAGCGCTCTGTAGAGAAGTTTGTCCGTTTAGGGCTACCGTAGAAACATGGTGGCGCAAAATGGCGATTTCACTGTAAGGGACCCGCGGTGTGTGTAGATAGAAACGGCTCATTCTAAGGTAATAAAAACATAACGGTTCATTATGTAACGTCTTTATACTCCACTGAAAACATAGTTATGTATATTACACCAACCAGGCATAACATTATGACCTAATATTGTGTTGGTCCCCCTTTTGCTGCCAAAACAGCCCTGACCCGTCGAGGCATGGACTCCACTAGACCCCTGAAGGTGTGCTGTGGTATCTGGCACCAAGATGTTAGCAGCAGATCCTTTAAGTCCTGTAAGTTGCGAGGTGGGGCCTCCATGGATCGGACTTGTTTGTTCAGCACATCCCACAGATGCTCGGTTGGATTGAGATCTGGGGAATTTGGAGGCCAAGTCAACACCTCAAACTCGTTGTTGAGCTCCTCAAACCATTCCTGAACCATTTTTGCTTTGTGGCAGGCGCATTATCCTGCTGAAAGAGCCACAGCCACCAGGGAATACCGTTTCCATGAAAGGGTGTACATGGTCTGCAACAATGCTTAGGTAGGTGGTACGTGTCAAAGTAACATCCACATGGATGGCAGGACCCAAGGTTTCCCAGCAGAACATTGCCCAAAGCATCACACTGCCTCCGCCGGCTTGCCTTCTTCCCATAGTGCATCCTGGTGCCATGTGTTCCCCAGGTAAGCCACGCACACGCACCCGGCCATCCACGTGATGTAAAAGAAAACGTGATTCATCAGACCAGACCACCTTCTTCCATTGCTCCGTGGTCCAGTTCTGATGCTCACGTGCCACTGTTGGTGCTTTCGGCGGTGGACAGGGGTCAGCATGGGCACCCTGACTGGTCTGCGGCTATGCAGCCCCATACACAACAAACTGCGATGCACTGTGTATTCTGACACCTTTCTATCAGAACCAGCATTAACTTCTTGAGCAATTTGAGCTACAGTAGCTCGTCTGTTTGATCGGACCACACGGGCCAGCCTTCGCTCCCCACGTGCATCAATGAGCCTTGGCCGCCCATGACCCTGTCGCCGGTTCACCACTGTTCCTTCCTTGGAGCACTTTTGATAGATACTGACCACTGCAGACCGGGAACACCCCACATGAGCTGCAGTTTTGGAGATGCTCTGACCCCGTCGTCTAGCCATCGCAATTTGGCCCTTGTCAAACTCGCTCAAATCCTTACGCTTGCCCATTTTTCCTGCTTCTAACACATCAACTTTGAGGACAAAATGTTCACTTGCTGCCTAATATATCCCACCCACTAACAGGTGCCGTGATGAAGAGATAATCAGTGTTATTCACTTCACCTGTCATAATGTTATGCCTGATCAGTGTATATTGCATTTATGTCAATAGATCCTCATAAATACTACACACTGCACCTGCTTGCAAAGTCAATTATGAGATTAAAAAGTCAAAATCATGACAAAAAGTTATCTCGTAAAAAATGTCTCGTAATTTCGTCTTTTTTAAATCTCATCATTTTGACTTTTTAATCTCATAATTCTGTTTTTTTTATCTCATAATTATGAATTTGTATGTCATAATTTTGACTTTTAATCTATTTATCTATATTTATATTATTTCTTTTTTTAATCTCATATTTTGTACTTTTTTATCTCATACTGTAATTTTGACAATTTAATCTCATAATTATGACTTTTTTAAATCTCATAATATTAAACTCAAACATATGACTTAATATCCCATAATGTCATAATTTTGTCTTTTTTAATCTCATAATTTTGATTTAGTATGTCACAATTTCTGCTTTTTAATATCATAATTTTGACTTTTTATGTCAATTAAAATTGACCACAGCCTGATTTTTTTTTCTGTATGCAAATTTTTATTTTTAAATGGCATCTGAAACAGTATAACAGATAAATGTTTCAAACACTAATACTAGACGTTGGTGCATGAAATCGCTGCATTACATGTTTAATTGAGCACTAAGCATCCAGTTACTGTCTGGAAACAAAAATGGGGAGGAAAAATGGTTATTGTGCATTCTGAATCCAGTTTTGTGTAGAGATGTCTAAAAGTTTCTGGTATTCTGATCAAATAATAATAATAAGTTAAAAATCATCTGTGTTATTGCACACGTGCAGAACATGCGCTCCGTTTACATACGGCATCCTTTCTTTTACAGTAGATACAGGCTCTCAGGAGTTCATGCTTTAATAAAGAGAAATGAGATTACCTCTCCATTACAGAAGCAGAAGATCACGGCCACCAGCAGACCCTGCAGACACACACACACACACACACACACTACCATTACAAACATTTTACTTACTAGAAATAAAATAATATAAAAAAACCTAAACTTATTTTATTTAACCTAGTTACCAAAACAACATCTCATTTTTGTACTAAACTAAAACTGAAATGAAAAATTAATAAAAGCTATATAGACATATATCGAAAAATAATACAAATGATACAAAAACGCAACAAAGTTACTAAAACTGCTTAAGGAGGTGTTGATAATGTAAATTATTGGCGATGAATTGTTGTACTGTATTTTTTAAGATTCTGATGGTTTCACTGTATATGTTTTTTTCTTTATATAGGTTTAGTGGCTTATTTTACTGTCAGGAGTACAGAGAATATAAAAACTGTACGGTCAAATAAAAATTTAATAATCAAATAATCAAATCAATTTATTGATTTATTGATTAAAATTAACTAACAATTTAGTTAACCTTTTAAAATGTAATCAAATTTCATAAAGATGAAAGATAAAGATTTCTTTTTATTTTTTTATTGGTTTTTAAAGAATTACAAATACTGCCGGGCGGACACATTGAATACCAGAAAGTCATCATTTTTCTCATTATTTCAACCTCATAATAATTTTTTTTTTTAAATCTCATAATTTCTGATTTTTGTAAATCTCATAATTTTAGTTTTTTAATCTCATAATTTTGACTATTTCATAATTTCATTTTTTTATATGAATTTTGACATCTAATATTTTCAACTTTTTCAATCTCATCATTAGGGCTTTTTAATGTAATAATTTTGGCTTTTTATCTCATAAATTTGACTTTACTCTCATTATGACTTAGTATGTCATGATTCTGGCTTTTTAATTTCATAATTTTGGCTTTTTAATGTCATAATTTTGGCTTTTTATCTCATAAATTTGACTTTACTCTCATTATGACTTAGTATGTCATGATTCTGGCTTTTTAATTTCATAATTTTGGCTTTTTAATGTCATAATTTTGGCTTTTTATCTCATAAATTTGACTTTACTCTCATTATGACTTAGTATGTCATGATTCTGGCTTTTTAATTTCATAATTTTGGCTTTTTAATGTCATAATTTTGGCTTTTTATCTCATAAATTTGACTTTACTCTCATTATGACTTAGTATATCAAGATTTTGCCTTTTTAATGTCATAATTTTTTCTTTTTGACTTTTTTTTTGACTTTTTAAATTTAACTTTCATAATTTAATTTTTTTTAAATAAATTTTGACTTTTCTAATATTTTCAACTTTTTAAATCTCATAATTTTGGCTTTTTATCTCATAAATTTGACTTTACTCTCATTATGACTTAGTATGTCATGATTCTGGCTTTTTAATTTCATAATTTTGGCTTTTTAATGTCATAATTTTGGCTTTTTATCTCATAAATTTGACTTTACTCTCATTATGACTTAGTATATCAAGATTTTGCCTTTTTAATGTCATAATTTTGTCTTTTTGACTTTTTTTTTTGACTTTTTAAATTTAACTTTCATAATTTAATTTTTTTAAAATAAATTTTGACTTTTCTAATATTTTCAACTTTTTAAATCTCATAATTTTGGCTTTTTATCTCATAAATTTGACTTTACTCTCATTATGACTTAGTATATCAAAATTTCGCCTTTTTAATGTCATAATTGTGATTTTTTACGTCATAATTAAAATTTCCAGACAATTTCCAGACACATGGACCGTTGCGCCTCGTCTGTTTTTTCAGCTTCTCATCCGCGTTTTAAAACTTTTTTTTTGATAGATGTATAAATAAAAACAAAATAATAAAAACACACAACAACATGACTAAAACATTAACTAAAATGAAAACAGAAAATATAAAAATATAAACTAATTAAAATGATACTAACATAACACTGCCGTACAGGTCTCAGAGAAATTGATCTGTTTAATAATAATACACTTTAAATGGAATAAAAGGCCTTTATTAAAAACACAGTCGAAGGTGCTTAAGGAGGCATTTTATTAAATTAGTTACATTAATAAAGTGCTGATGTCCTTGTGGGGTCATTTAACAGATCTGCTAATAAAATATTTCATTGATTCTCCAGATGCGTCACCTGGAAATGCACGAAGATGTTCATGAACAGCTCGTAGACGGCCAGAGAGATGCGTCCGCTGGGCTCCAGCGGCACCAGGATGAACTGGGCTCCCAGCAGAGGGACCAGGATGATGGTGGCGCGGACCGCTTTCATGTACACGTTGGTCTCGGTCTGGTGGGTGACCCTCAGTTTGGTGATCAACACCCGCACGATGTTGAGAAGGAAGAACAGGTTCACCTGTCAGAGTACACACACAAAACCATGTTCTTCCTCAGTGCTTTGGTCTTGTTTTCCAGTGCAAACATCCTTAAATTAAGATACATTTACTGGACAAGCAAAACGACTTCAGATGTTAGGTCTCGTTTACAAGACGTATCAAAATTAAGTAGGTTTATGCTTAAAACAAGAACAAATATCTGCCAATGGGGTCAGAAAAATACTTAAAAGGGTCATGAAACATGATTTTAACAGAGTTATGTGTGTTCCACATCATAGAAGTTTTAATTGTAGGAGAAAAATAGTTAATTATTTTCATAGCTTAGTTTAAAATCTTCTCTCGTCTGCTCAATAGATCAGCGTCCTGTAGCCAGAGATGGGTAGATTACTTACAAATTGTAATCGGTTACTGATTGCAAAATTACAGTTAGTAACGTAATCCATTACATATTTAAGGTAATGTAATCTGACTACTTTTGGATTACTTTTGACCTAACTTGACCTCGTTGATTTGAGTAGAATAATCTTGTACCATACTGATATAAAAATACAAAGAGAAAGAAAATATATTCAATTTTCTGTTATCAACAACATGAAGTGCATTAAATATTACATTATGTCAGGGTTTAATGAGTTTAATGAAAATCTATTCAATTAAATCATACAAATTTTAAATTTAAATTAAAATAAATAATTTTGAAATAAAAAAAATAAAACTACTAAAAAAAAATGTAAAAATATTTGGGCTGTCAAATCGATTAATCGCGATTTATCGCATCCAAAATAAAAGTTTGTGTTTACATAATATATGCGTGTGTACTTTGTATAATTATTATGTATATTTAAATACACACATACATGTATATATTTAAGAAATATTTGCATATATATATATATATATATTAAATATAATATTACATATTATAATAAATATAAATATTTTATATATAAATATTGTCGGCCTCCCAGGGCTATAAAGTGGCAATTATGTGTTATAAAGTCAGAATTGCAAGATATAAATCTATAATATTTTGGTCTGTAAATACCAGTTCAGATGCAGATTCTGAAAAAAATCATGGCTGTTGTAGCCTAAAAGTTTATGAGTAATAAATTCTACATTGAATCAAATAAAACATATCTTTTTTTAAAGCTACTTTTTGTCATCTTTATTTAATGCTTTTCTCATTTAACACAATAATGACTTTAAATTTCTTTTGGGGATAATTTTGGGGATTAATTAATCACACATCATGTAATTATTTACGTATATACACTAGGGCTGTCTATCAATTAAAATTTTTAATCGCGATTAATTGCACACTTATCGTAAAATTAAGCATACGCCATTTATAATAATAATTAATAATAATAATAATAATAATTTGTTACATTTATATAGCGCTTTTCTAGGCACTCAAAGCGCTTTACATATAGAAGGGGGGAATCTCCTCAAGCACCACCAATGTGCAGCAACACCTGGATGATGCGACGGCAGCCATATTGTGCCAGAACGCCCACCACACACCAGCTTATTGGTGGAGAGGAGACCGAGTGATGAAGCCAATCAGTATATGGGGATAATTAGAAGGCCATGATGGACTGAGGCCAATGGGCAAATTTGGCCAGGATGCCAGGGTTACACTCCTACTCTTTATCGAAGGACATCCTGGGATTTTTAATGACCACAGAGAGTCAGGACCTCGGTTTAACGTCTCATCCGAAGGACGGTGCTTGTTACAGTATAGTGTCCCCATCACGATACTGGGGTGTTAGGACCCACACAGACCACAGGGTGAGCACCCCCTGCTGGCCTCACTAACACCTCTTCCAGCAGAAACCGAGTTTTCCCAGGAGGTCTCCCATCCAGGTACTGACCAGGCTCAGCCATGCTTAACTTCAGTGGGAAACCAGTCTTGGGCTACAGGGTGCATTTATCTCATTAAACACATTCATTTTGTCATCATTTGCTATATCCAGCAAAGTAAACAATCAGAAAACTGTATTTTCTGCAAGCTTCAAGGATCATTGGAGACTCCAAAAGGACACCAAATAACCAAATATAAGAGTCCATATACAGTGGGGAGAACAAGTATTTGATACACTGCCGATTTTGCAGGTTTGCCCACTTACAAAGCATGTAGAGGTCTGTAATTTTTATCTTAGGTACTCTTCAACTGTGAGAGACGGAATCTAAAACAAAAATCCAGAAAATCACATTGTATGATTTTTAAGTAATTAATTTGCATTTTATTGCATGACATAAGTATTTGATACATCAGAAAAGCAGAACTTAATATTTGGTACAGAAACCTTTGTTTGCAATTACAGAGATCATACGTTTCCTGTAGTTCTTGACCAGGTTTGCACACACTGCAGCAGGGATTTTGGCCCACTCCTCCATACAGACCTTCTCCAGATCCTTCAGGTTTCGGGGCTGTCGCTGGGCAATACGGACTTTCAGCTCCCTCCAAACATATTCTATTGGGTTCGGGTCTGGAGACTGGCTAGGCCACTCCAGGACCTTGAGATGCTTCTTACGGAGCCACTCCTTAGTTGCCCTGGCTGTGTGTTTCGGGTCGTTGTCATGCTGGAAGACCCAGCCACGACCCATCTTCAATGCTCTTACTGAGGGAAGGAGGTTGTTGGCCAAGATCTCACGATACATGGCCCCATCCATCCTCCCCTCAATATGGTGCAGTCGTCCTGTCCCCTTTGCAGAAAAGCATCCTCAAAGAATGATGTTTCCACCTCCATGCTTCACAGTTGGGATGGTGTTCTTGGGGTTGTACTCATCCTTCTTCTTCCTCCAAACACAGCGAGTGGAGTTTAGACCAAAAAGCTCTATTTTTGTCTCATCAGACCACATGACCTTCTCCCATTCCTCCTCTGGATCATCCAGATGGTCATTGGCAAACTTCAGATGGGCCTGGACATGCGCTGGCTTGAGCAGGGGGACCTTGCATGCGCTGCAGGATTTTAATCCATGACGGCATAGTGTGTTACTAATGGTTTTCTTTGAGACTGTGGTCCCAGCTCTCTTCAGGTCATTGACCAGGTCCTGCCGTGTAGTTCTGGGCTGATCCCTCACCTTCCTCATAATCATTGATGCCCCACGAGGTGAGATCTTGCATGGTGCCCCAGACCGAGAGAGATTGACCGTCATCTTGAACTTCTTCCATTCTAATAATTGCGCCAACAGTTGTTGCCTTCTCACCAAGCTGCTTGCCTATTGTCCTGTAGCCCATCCCAGCCTTGTGCAGGTCTACAGTTTTATCCCTGATGTCCTTACACAGCTCTCTGGTCTTGGCCATTGTGGAGAGGTTGGAAACTGTTTGATTGAGTGTGTGGACAGGTGTCTTTTATACAGGTAATGAGTTCAAACAGGTGCAGTTAATACAGGTAATGAGTGGAGAACAGGAGGGCTTCTTAAAGAAAAACTAACAGGTCTGTGAGAGCCGGAATTCTTACTGGTTGGTAGGTGATCAAATACTTATGTCATGCAATAAAATGCAAATTAATTATTTAAAAATCATACAATGTGATTTTCTGGATTTTTGTTTTAGATTCCGTCACTCACAGTTGAAGAGTACCTATGATAAAAATTACAGACTTCTACATGCTTTGTAAGTAGGAAAACCTGCAAAATCGGCAGTGTATCAAATACTTGTTCTCCCCACTGTAATTATATTATATAATAAACGTATACACAAATAAGCACCCATGAAAAAAAATACTAACACGATACCGAACAGGACCACACGGAGACGACAAAAACTCCTAAATCAACCGCTTTGACCAAGTATAGGTCTCTGCAGGATAGTAATGGGAGTTACTAGATCAGTGGGCGTGGCCATAAACAGAGGGCCGTTTTCCACTGCGTTACCTGATTTGCCCACGTCACAGTGTGAGTCGGGTTTAGGGGTGGGGTCGGGTGAAGGGGATCATTTTCATTGCATGGTTTATAAAACACCCATCAGTCTGAAAACACCCACAAGTTCAGACATTCTCACTTTGACTGCATAAACCTACGATTACTAAACACAACAGCGTACACATGACAAATCAAACACTATCCTCCCTGAGTGTGTGGAAACAACGCGAACGTACTGAAATGTGTCTGTACATGAATGCAGCGTGCGATCAGTGATCGTGCACACACACGGTTTGTTCTTTGAGCGTCAGACTCTCACGCACTTACTGTACGTCACCAACGCTCTTCAGAAACAAACGCAGAATACGACAGAGCTCGTGTTTTAAAGCAAAGCACACACTGGAATGAATAATTCACTAAAAACGCGATGTGAGTGTCTATTCTCTCTGATATGTGTGATGTGATCAGCCTGGCCTTCTTTACATGAGCGCTGTTTTGGACTGTTTGAATGAATTCGAGCTGGCAACAACAGTTTAAAAGTAGCCCAATGGAAAACCACAGATTTGGCAACCCTGCTCTCCACTTCATAGCTCCACTTCATAGTGGTTAGGGTTAGGAAACAAAGGAAAATCTGTTCACATATTTGCGGCTGTTTCAGGCATCCAAAACCAAGGCCGTAACGATGTCTTGAACATTGGGGGGGGGGGGACAAAAGTTTTTTTTTATTTAAAGAAATTAAATAATTAAAGGAATAAAAGGGAACAAAGAAGAAATAAGAACGGTAAAAGAAGTTCTAGGTCTAATTACACCGATCAGGCATAGCATTATGACCACTGACAGGTGAAGTGAATAACACTGATTATCTCTTCATCACGGCACCTGTTAGTGGGTGGGATATATTAGCCAGCAAGTGAACATTTTGTCCTCAAAGTTGATGTGTTAGAAGCAGGAAAAATGGGCAAGCGTAAGGATTTGAGCGAGTTTGACAAGGGCCAAATTGCGATGGCTAGACGACTGGGTCAGAGCATCTCCAAAACTGCAGCTCTTGTGGGGCGTTCCCGTTCTGCAGTGGTCAGTATCTATCAAAAGTGCTCCAAGGAAGGAACAGTGGTGAACCGGCGACAGGGTCATGGGTGGCCAAGGCTCATTGATGCACATGGGGAGCGAAGGCTGGCCCGTGTGGTCCGATCAAACAGACGAGCTACTGGAGCTCAAATTGCTCAAGAAGTTAATGCTGGTTCTGATAGAAAGGTGTCAATACACAGTGCATCACAGTTTGTTGTGTATGGGGCTGCATAGCCGCAGACCAGTCAGGGTGCCCATGGTGTTCAAAATGTTATGCCTGATCGGTGTATAGCCTATATAGTTATGAAGTAATCTTTGCAAATAATATTTTATTTAAAAATATGCACACATTCATTCTTGTTAGTATGTCTATGTCAAAAATGTAAAAAAAGTTTCTCGTCACATTCAGTTATGAATGACATCCTTTAAATGATTGCATATTTTCAATTCAAAATGGTGAAAACGGTGAGTAGTTTGCGTCACTGTATGTTTACTGAGTCGTTAAACAGTTAAATGTTTAGCTACTTATATCTTATCATGCACGCACTCTTTCGCCGTTCACATCCCGGGAGATCTGAATCGTGCAGCCGACGAGCTCTCACGGTTTCAGCCACTTCCGGGGGAATGGAGACTCCATCCCCAGTCAGTTCAGCTGATTTGGGAACAGTTCGGTGACACACAGGTAGATCTGTTTGCCTCCCACGACTCTTCCCATTGCCGCTGGTTTTACTCCCTGACCGAGGGGACCCTCGGCACGGATGCACTAGCGCACAGCTGGCCGTGGGGCCTACGCAAGTATGCGTTTCCTCCAGTGAGCCTTCTCGCACAGGTCCTGTGCAAGATCAGGGAGGACAAGGAGCGGGTCCTTTTGGTCGCCCCATATTGGCCCGGCCGGACCTGGTTCTCCGAACTCGTCAGCCCCTTTTCCTTGCAACAGCCCCTCCCTGGCCTATCCCTCTGAGGAAGGACCTCCTTTCTCAGAGACGGGGCACCCTCTGGCACCCGCGTCTCGACCTGTGGAACCTACATGTGTGGGTCCGAGAAGACCCCAGGAAATGCCCGATCGGGTCCGTGCTCTCCTTCCTCCAAGAAGGGTTGGAGCGAAGGCTGTCTCCCTCCACCCTTAAGGTTTACGTGGCCACGATATCTGCGCACCACGACCTTGTGGACTCAAAAACGGTAGGACAGCACGAACTGGTCAGCAGGTTCCTTAGAGGAGCGAGGAGGATAAACCCACCTCGTCCTCTACAGATGCCCTCTTGGGACCTCACAGTGGTTCTATCTGCCCTGCAGAGAGCTCCCTTTGAGCCACTGCAGTCCATTGAGTCGACGCCATTGTCCTGGCATATCAGGTTCAGGGCCTGCCATGCCCCCTAGGGGTTAGGGCACACTCCACCAGGAGTGTAGCCTCCTCTTGGGCTTTAGCGCATGGTGCCTTGCTAACAGACATTTGTAGAGCTGCAGGCTGGGCGACACCCAACACTTTTGCGAGATTCTATAATCTCTGTGTAGAGCCAGTGTCCTCTCGTGTACTCGCTCCAAATGGCCAGTAACTGGACAGGCTCAGGTGTCATTGCTTGCTGCGCCATTCCACTCCACGGACTGGATGCGTGCGCTATTTTACTCAGCTGAGTTTCTCAGTAAGCCCTGAGCTCCTCCAGCACTGTTGATGCTGACACCAGAGTCCATGCCCGGTTGGTCAGCCCTCGTGTTAGGCTAGGTGCCTCCATGTGGATGGTTCTCCCGTTGGGCAACCCCCACATGTGTATTTCCACGGTAAGTCTCTTCGAGCATGTGTCTTCCCTTGGCAAGTCACCTTGCCACCCCTGGGGTTGAAACATTCCACCTGCACCTGGATACCCCAGTATGCTCCATATGCAGCCCATACTTGGGTCATATGTGTATTCTAAGTCCTCCCTGCGGGCAGGCATTGTGTTGCATATTTCCACCTGGGATATGCTTCCCAGTGTACCTTGGTATTGGCGTTGAGCCTTGCCCATCGTTCGTGCTAATCTCACAGCAGGGAGCTCAGGTCAGCACAGGACACTGGAAGACAGCCGTTGTGGCGAGATTAGATTGGGACCCCCATTCCGTCAGTCACTGACGTAACGCATAGTGACTGACTGAAAGGGAATGTCTCGGCTACGTATGTAACCCTCGTTCCCTGAAGGAAGGGAACGGAGACGTTACGTCCCCATGCCACAACCGCTGTAACGCTGGTACGGCCGGGGCGCTCAGCCTCTGCTCCTCAGCAGGTAACATAATGCGAGAGTGCACGCGCAGCTCCTTATATACCCACGAGGTGGGGCGGAGTTGCGCTATGCAAATTCCGCAGACCGATGGCATTGTCATGCCATTGGCTCGTTTTGTAGGACTCGAAGGCGTTTGGCTTCTAAGTGAAACCCCCATTCCGTCAGTCACTGACATAACGTCTCCGTTCCCTTCCATCAGGGAACGAGGGTTACATACGTAACTGAGACGTTTCTGTGTGTTTATGATATGACAGTTTTTCTCAAATGAAATGGTAAAATGCTCATGAAGTGACTCTCAGAGCGGCTCTGGAGATGAAGTTCATGCATTCATGTCCTCGTATGAGATGGAAACACGCGACCATCACACGCGATTCAGTGTGTGTGTGTGTGTGAGAGGTAAATTAAACCGCAAAAAAAAAAATAATAATTCGCAATTTTCTCACGATTTACAAATAGTTGGAAACATTTGGGATATTTTGAAAGAATGATACTTTTAATCATGAAACTAAACCGTTAGTAGGTGGCGGCAGGTGAACGTCTTAATGAGTGAGTCAAACGATGAAATGAAATCAGTGTCACATTTTCAATCGTGATGGTATTCAGCACTCTTGGTCGTGTGATGCTGCTTAACTGTAACATAAGTTAAAAATATAAAAACTCCACATTTTGAATGTTTACCGCAGTGTGTTACTGAGTTTCTTTGTTGCGATTTCTCCATGAGAGGCTGCGCGAGCCTCAACAGTGCAACCTTGTTACCATCAGTACATTATATATTATATTATTATTCACTATCAATCAGCACTTACACTAAATGAATGCAGAATCATTCTCGCGTTTTGGTGACTCCCTAGTTATTTTTTGTTATTGAAGTTTTAATCAGGATACTTGTCCGGTCGGGCAAGTAAAATTCTCTTTCACTTGCCCCTTCAAAAAATCCACTTGTCCCGGACAAGCGTTAATGTCGAGCCCTGTGGTGGTGACTAATTTAATTTAATTTATTTTTCTGATTATGTTTTAAACATAATCGCACTTCATTTTGATGCATTTTTGATGCATCTCGAGTAGGGCTGGGTATCGAGTTCGATACTTATTTAGGTACCGGCCGAATTGCCTCGATACTATCGAGTATCGTAAAAGCCAAAAAACCAAATTTCGATACCTAAGTGAGCCAATAAGCATGCAGCACAATTGGCTGTGTTGGGAAAATCATTAGTTTACAGCGGTTACGCCCAGGGACGCGGCTCACACGTGAAGCTGTAGTGTACCCCGTCCGTCTGCGGCGCATTACGGCTCCGACACGGCCACCGGAGCTGATCGCGTCCACTCTAGTCAATGCTTGCGTTTATACCGGCCGCGCCGCGGCACAAGGACAGAACAAAACCTCGTCGGAGCCGTGAGCCGCTGCAGATGTGTGCAGTGTAACTAGGGGGTAAGCGTCCCAACACACACAGATGTAAAAGATGTGGAAAAGATCAAAAGTGTGGCTACATTTCACCAGGCTCGACGCCAACAGCACGCAATGCAATATTCACGACGATAATTGCTACCGACAACACGACAAATCTGAAGCACTTGACAGTGCACGGAATAAACTAAAGAGCAGAAAGTTTCTCCGTATTCGACTGCAAGAAGAACTGCGTCACATAAATGAGCCGAAACTCAGCATATACTTTCCTCACAGACATGAGAAATAGGCCTATAGAAAGCTTAAAATATCTACGTTTAAACAAACCAATTCAAATCGAAAACAAATACTTTGATTATGTAATCCAAATGAAAGGTGCATTTCCCTCTATAGGCGTTCACTACTGCGGAGATGAGTCGGCATCGTCAACTTCATCTTTGCAGCCCAACACGGACTCAGAAAACACTAGTTTATTAATAAACAATTAAAATGAATGTCTCCTTGCTATTTTTACATTTATAAACATTAGGTTACTTTTGCCAGTGCTTTGTGGTGCTTTATGTGTGCGCTTGAGCGCGAGGCGTATATTCCGCCACCCAGTGCCCTATATATGAGCCTTTGAGTCTGTAAAAAAAAAGTCATCAAACTTGAAAAAATAAAACCGAAGGTAATGTAATCTTGTTAAAACAGAAAAATAAATTTGGTATCGAAAAAGTATCGTTCAGGAACCAGTATCGAAGTCAAGGTATCGGTATCGAAAGTTTTTGAACGATACCCAGCCCTAATCTCGAGTCATTTTGCTTCCCAAGTAAATGTATCGTGATTTAAAGGTGCAGTGTGTGAATTTTAGCGGCAACTAGTGGTGAGGTTGTGAATTGCACCCGTCCACTGCTCACCCCTCCCTGTCGGAGCACATAGAGAAGCTACGGTGGCCGACACAGGACAAAGATGTCGTCGTCTGAGAGAGCAGAGAGTGACTAGTGCTCTGTAGAGAAGTTTGTCCGTTTAGGGCTACCGTAGAAACATGGCGGCGCAAAATGGCGACTTCACTGTAAGGGACCCGCCGTGTGTGTAGATAGAAATGCTCATTCTAAGGTAATAAAAACATAACGGTTCATTATGTAACGTCTTTATACTCCACTGAAAACATAGTTATGTGTATTATATTGCATTTCTGTCAATAGATCCTCATAAATACCACACACTGCACCTTTAAGAACGTTAAGATAATTGTACCGGAAAACAAGACAGAAACACTGAGGAAGAAGGCAGTGCGGATGAGGAGATGATGTTGATGAAGCTCACCAGCAGAGCAACGTGTATCGGGCCGTGTGTGATGTACAGCAGGTTTATGTTCATGATCCAACACCTGTCAAACACACAATGTCACTGCGATTAAACATTTAAAGGGATAGTTCGCCCAAAAATAAAATGACTCATCCTCAAGTTGTTCTAAACCTGCATGAATTTCTTTCTGCTGAACACAAAAGAAGATATTTGGAAGAATGTTGGTAACCAAATGTTCACAATTCGATTAGATTTCGATTCACAAGCTTCCAATTTGATTCGACTCAATATCGATTATTTTGGATATATATCAGGTACAATAAATACATGGCAAATTTTCTGTGAACTAATGCTGTAAACTATGGGAGTCAGTTGTAGCCTACTATAATATTGAAGGTAAAAATTAACTGATTTCTTTACAAACACTTAAATTACACTCAATGTTTTTTTTATAATAATAAAGTTATAATATTAACTTTACAATTACATAATCATATTTCTACTCCAATTCGTTTTTTGAAATATAAACATTTAAATGGTGGCTGTCATAAAAACTTGCCAGATTTATTCATACATGCATTAAATATTGAAGAACATTAAAAATGATAATGAATAGCCTATGTAATATGGTGCATATATTTATCAAAATGTTATTTTTTCTAGCTGACTAACGAGTTTATGAACACTGGATATGGTTTTTCTGAGGTAAATGTGACGTTACATGACAAGCTGTTTTACTGACGTCTCTCCGCGGTTAAAACACTGATTGAGCGATTACATGAGACATGATACGGATTTCGGTAAGTTGTACTCTATCTTTTAACACACTTTCAGATGCTCATTCATGTTTATTTCGCTCTGTAACTGATATTAAAGCGGAAGAGAAGATCAGTTCATCTTTTCTTGAGCTGCGCCAGAGCGATCTCACGCCACAGCGCCAAAACGGTATTTATGTTTTTGAATTTCGTAATAAATTGGATGTAATTTGAAATCTGAGACTTTGTTTCATATTAACAGTAACAAAGCACAAAGATTATTGCGATTTATTGGCTGGGAGGAGCTACAATGTCCCGTTCATTTGTCAACTGAAAACAGGATGACTAATCGATTCTTGGGATTTAAGAAATGATATCGGTTCGTAAAAATGAGAATCGATTAAAATCGAGAAATTTATATTTTTTACCCAGCCCTACTGGTCACATTTATATCCCGGACGAGCCCCCATAAACGTTACGTAACATTTATGGGAGCTCGTCCGGGACATAATCAATTTGATCCCTCCCGGATAATAATTTTATGTGTGTGTGTATATCTTGCTGGTTAATTTCAAGTGTGAAATCTCAGGTTTACCTGTCATCATGGAAGAGCAGACGTGCCACAGCGTGCATGATGGCAGGGATCACTGGGAAACCTGTAGGAATAACACACTACGTCACTGTTTTCTTTAAACGAGACGCCTGATGAAAGTCGTCCTCTAGATTTATAATGTTATATTTGCACTGAGAAAATCTACAGTAATCATTATGTGATCAGTCTTTCATTTCTTGCACAACAGATCATGATCACAACACAAGCTGAGAGTTATTTTACCAAGTTTAGTTAACATTTTATTCATAATAATTATTCTGTGAACCTTACAACGAAGACATGGAGCAATAAAATATATATTAGGGCTGTCGATTAAACATGATAATTTAATCAATTAGTTATATTATAAAATAACGTGATTAAAATAATTTAACTAGTGCTATTAATCGCGATTAATCGCATCCAAAATAAAAGTTTGTGTTTGCATAATATATGTTTGTGTGCTGTGTATAATTATTATGTATAAATATGTGTGTGTATTTATTTACACATAATAATTATACACAGTACACACACATATTATGTAAACACAAACTTTAATTTTTTGTATGCGATGAATCGCGATTAATCGATTTGACAGCACTAAATTTAACGCACCCGTCCGCCTCAAACCTACGTAGTTCATCTTACATTTCATACTGCGTGATGGAGTATAAAATGCAGTTAGAATGATCCTAAAATTAAAGATATCAGGGCAAAAATGCCCCTGGTATGAGTTTGTCTCATATTTATATCATGTGATATAGATAAGCAATATCACACGAGCAACGAGCGCAATATCACATGAGTGCTGTTTTTGTCCCAAATAGCACGAGTGCAAATGTGATATTGATTTTATACAACAGTTATATTTAATATATTTTACATCCGCGTTTTGAGCGAATCAATCCAGTAAACTAATGATTCAAAGCCATTTACTCCATTCCTGAATGAATCAGCGGTTTGAACGAATCGAATGAATGATTCAATGACTCACTCGTTTAGACATTTACTGCCACCTACTGGCAGTTATGGACGCTTGTTTCCGCCACGGAATAAAACATTTTAAAAGATAATCGCGACTTTTTATCTCACAATTGCGTTTACTTCTCGCAATTCTGACTTTTTTTCTCTGAATTGCGAGATATCAACTCGCAATTGCTAATTATAAGGTCAGAATTGTGTGATATAAAGTCGCAATAGTGTGTTATAAAGTCAGAATTGCAAGATATAAATATATAATATGTCAGTAATAAATATGAGTAATAAATTCTACACTGAATCAAATAAAACATTTCTTTCTAAAGCTACTTTTTGTCATGTTTATTTAATGCTTTTCTCATTTAACACAATAATGACTTTAAATTTCTTTTGGGGATAATTTTGGGGATTAATTAATCACACATCATGTAATTATTTAGATTAAACATTTTAATCGCTTGACAGCCCTAATTTACATATATACTTATATTTATATATATATATATATATATATATATATATCATGATTACTGTGTGTTCTGTGACTTTTATTTTGAAATGCATTTTCTTTTTACACAAGGGGCTAACAAGGGACAGGTGAGGGTAATTAATCTCTATGGCAACAAACAAGGGTAAGGAAACTAAGGCAAACAGGAACAAACTACAGGAAGTAAACAAGGGAACACAGACATTTCAAAATAAAAGTCCTAGAATACAGAACACACAAAACACAGGGGAAATCGTGACAGATGTACACACACACACACACACATATGTATATTCAAAGTCAAAGAGGTCAAAAGTGTATTCATGTTAATTTGTAAAGAGCGATCAGGGCCCGTGTTCATTACATACCCCAGCCGAGGACGTAGTACCAGCCCAGCTGCTGCTCGCCCACAAACACGGCCACGATGATGAGCGTGTGCAGGTAGATCCCCTCACACAACATCCAGAAGTAATTGGAGCATGAGGTGTAGTGCATGAGACTCGCCAGGATCTTACAGCCAATCTGAGACTGAACACACAAGAAAACAGATCTGAGCGCACCAGTATAACAGCTATAGAAAGACAACACCAGACAACGAACACAGGATAACAAGGGCTGGAACAAGGAACAGGTGTGAGTAATGAGTTGCTATGGAAACGAGGGTTATTGGAAACAAACAAGACTAACTATGGGAATAAACAAGGCAGCAATGGAAACAAATAAAACAGGAACTAATCACAGGAAGTCAAACAGCAAGAACAATAGGAACGGGGTCGGAGACAAGATGGCGACCAAGACAGACGTATGTTGAAACGCTCTGTAGGGTTTTGCTTCTATCCTCTTCTAACGACTTGTCATGTGTTAAATCTTTTTTAACTTGAAAAACCATAGTATAAAATGCTCCTGACACTCCACTGAACAGCCGCATGCCGTAGAAAAACAGAGGCGAGCTTTCCCTATCTGAGTTACAGGAAAACATCATCACGGCCCTCACCTAATCAAAGGGCAGACTCACTCGAGCAGATGATAATCACCAATTCCAACACAATCGAGGACCTCAAAACATCCTTAAATCACCTTTATGCTGAGATTCAGGATCTTAAGGATGACAAAACCAAGCTGGGTGAGAAACTCGCACAGCAGCAAAAATCTGGAGGATCGAGTCGCCGACGCTGAACGTTACAAAAGACGCTGGTGTCTACGCCTCTATGGCCTCTCTGAGCAACCAAAGAAAGTTACTGAAATATGCAACATTATTGCCCCAGAATCTTCCAAGAAAGGTTTTGCAGTAATTGACATCGCTCACAGGCTTGGAAAACCACAAACGGGCAGGACTCGTGCCATCATTGTTCTATTCGCTTTATGATCTGTGCGAGATGCCATCTGGAAAAATGCCAAGAACAACGAATTCCTGAAACAACACAAACTTCGCTTCGTGGAAGATCTGACCAAAGACGAAAAGGAGAGGCGCTCGCTTCTATGGCCACACGTGAAGACAACAAGAAAGCCTACTATGTCGGATCCAAGGCATTTATTGAAGGTGTAGAAATCAAGCTTAATGCGGAAGGCCAAAAGATACACTCAGCAGTACTACGGTTAAGCTGATCGGCAGGCCTTTTAGATGCATGGCCACAATGACACAAACCTAAAAAAGTTCCTTTGTTTATAATCTATTTTCGTATATATTCTTCATATTGAGCTCATATTGTGGCCTAGTTATAGCTTAATTTATCGACTTTGTTTCAAGTCTGTTCTCACTTAACGTAAAGGGCATTCGAGATATTGTAAAAAGAAAAGCAATATTTTTGTTTTGCAAAGAGATGAAGGCAGATTTTATTTTTTTACAAGAATCCCACTCAAAGATGTTTTGTTTTGGAGGAACCAATGGGGTGATGATATTTGGTTAGCGCATGGAAATAATCATCCAGCCGGTGTGAGCACTTTGAAAGGCAGCTTTAGAGGGAAAATACTTTGTAATAAATGTGGTCAAAGGGCATACAGGCAGCAATTTCTTTATATTATGTAATGTTTATGGATACTCTTCTTCTTTGAATCGCGATTTGTTAGACACTATAGAAGAAAATGTCAATATTCTCTCAACTAAATTTCCAAAAATGCTTTAAATGAGATAACTGATGAAACTCAATGTGGATTCATGAAAGGACGCCATATTTCCTCTAATATTCGTTTAGTTATTGATTTAGTACAATATAGAAATGTACTAAACGGAGACCCTTTAATACTTCTAGATTTTAGAAAAGCTTTTGATACAGTAAGCCATAAGTTTATATTTGATTCCTTAAAACTCTTTGGTTTCGGGCAATATTTCATCAAAAGTGTAAAAACTCTGTACGATGGTAGCAATAGCGCTATTAAACGTGCTAAAGGAACATCTCCTAGATTTGAAATAAAAACCGAGGCATCCGGCAAGGCTGTCCAATTTTTTTTAGGTGTAGCTCAAGTGTTAGGTAATATGATAAACCAACACCCTTTTAAAGGTACTGAAATTCATGAAAGACAAATTAAAATATCGCAACTTGCTGATGACACAACAATTTTTCTTGGTGATAGTACTGAGGTACCTTTGGCTTTGAACATCATTAATAGCTTCTCAAAATTCTCTGGATTGAATTTAAATCTGTCTAAATGTGAGATCCTACAACTTAAAAACAACAACCTATCTACTGTGTGTATTCCTGTTACAAGTATGGTAATCTCTTTGGGAATTAAAATCTCTAAAGACACTGATGTAATGGTCAACTCTAATTTTAGGCCTGTTATTGAAAAAATGCTAAAGAAATATAACTCATGGTTAACAAGAGATCTTTCTAAGGGAGAATGTTATTGAGTAAAGCAGAAGGTCTTTCGAGAGCAGCATACCTTTTCTCTTCACTTAGTGCCCCAAAGGACATATGCTCACAAATGGATAAATTACTCTTTAATTTCATATGGAAAAACAAACCTCATAAAATTAAGAAAAGTGTCCTTGTTAATAAATTGTGTGATGGTGGGTTAAATGTTCTTGATTTGACTACTTTCAACAAATTAAAAAAATTAATGGCTTAAAAACTTTAAAAAAATCAAACAAGTATATTTAATATAGTGATCGACCGATACATCAGTATTTTCCCCGATATTTAAGCATTTTATCATAATCGGATATTGTAATATCGGATTTACCGATAAACGCCGCCATCTTGTGGACGTTTTGAGAATGGCGCGCAGGATCGCCATTACAGCGCATCTGAGGGGAGACGAGACAACGGCGTGCACAGGTAAAGTATACTTGCCTGCTTTGCTGTAATTAGTCAACTTTATTTAACATAACAGTCATTAATGCACAAATTAGATGTGTTACATAAATGCCTGAAATGTAGCTAGTTTATGCAGCTTGTCTCTAAGAAATAGAGACAAGCCCACGGAGTCACGTAAAATAATCCGTCAAATCCTCCTGTCCAAATAAAGATGTAACTTTGCATGAATTAAATAATACAGCCATGAATGAGCACATGTTGGAAATAAAAGCGCTGAATTTAATTCTCTCTCTGTTGTCTATGCTCATCATTAGTCTCGTGAAGTCGTCTGCATTTTGCTGTTCACTCAGCGGGTTGATGCTCCACGGCCACCGCATGTAACTTTAACAAGATTGACTTGTTTAAAACACCGTAATTATATAAACATTTGCCTAACCATTAATTCGCTAATAAACATCCAAGTAAACACAACTCTATGGACATTAATTATTTATTATCTCCGCGAGCGATCGCAGTTTGAGTATAGTTCTGTGTAAATGCATAGATAAACAGCGCTTTGTCAGCAGATATTTCATAATCTAGAACGACAAAAACATTATTAATAATTCTGATATAACATACCAGTTGAGAAATGCAATAAAACACGATGTTCTGTTTGTTATATTCCAATATTCCAGAGAATATTATTCAGTTAACATTATCCAGCGAATTATTATTCAGCTTATAAATCTGCTAAAACTGTAGTTTAAAATGAAGTATTTCAGACCCCTCTATTTATTGGTGTATAAACAATATTTGTTTCATTTTCTATGCAAGGACGGAGTGATTGTTACAAATAAAACAGTGGTGTTGTAAGCGTGTCAAAAACAGAAGTATAACAGTAAATAAATATCGGTTATCGGGCACATAAACACACAAATTATCAGTATCGGTTCTAAAAAATAAATATCGGTCGATCACTAATTTAATATCGTCCCATATTTTTTATTTGAAAAACTTGGGGGATTAAATTCTTATATAACTGGTAAACTTCGTATTGCTTTGGCCAATCACAAACAAGCATTACTGTACTGGTCACTTTTATACAAACACAATTTTTCTCCTAGCAGGTGTTTTATATGGAACGGGCTGCACGATAAATCGCGTTTAACGCGATTTGGCTTATCGCGATTATGAAGTAGCTATGCGCAGTTTGTCAGTGCAGGAGGGCTCTGTGATCAGCAGCAAATGCTACTTCATCTGAAATCAGTTTGAGTCGCTTATAACGTGCATTTGAAAAAGCAACAGGTCAAACATCTTTCCAAACATGAGAAGCATTTAGTCATGTTTAATCAATCGAAGCGTTTCAATCTGTTCAGCTCACCTATAGTATGGGGATTTCCAATGACGTGTGCTATCGTACTTCTGCGGCACATATTCGGAGTACCCTGCGCGAGAGCGCCCTCTGGCTCGCAGATGGAGCAGCATTGACTACTGATCACAGCCGTGCTGCACGCATGCAATAATCGCAGCCTTTGCCAAATCGCGTGCGGTTTTATTGCGATTTATCGTGCAGCCCTAATAATAATAATAAGTCATTGTACATGGAGAATTGGGTTCGACACAACATTTTAATGGTAAACCAGCTTATTGACAAGAATGGGTAACTATACACATACCCTAAATTTATTTCAAAATATGTTTTTTTTTGTAAATGAAAAATATTTTAACAAAGTACTTTAATACTTTAATTTAGTACACAGTACCAAATTCGCAAATGTAGATATTAATAAAACAACCTTACAAAATCCTCAACTTTTTGTAAATGTTCTCTCCTTTTTTGATAAACGTTTTAATAACAATTTTATAAGAAATACCTTTAATGTCGGATCCAGTCCTCCATGTAAATCAAAATGGCTTAAACCTCATTGTATATTTTGGCACAGCATTTGGACATTACCATATAAATACAAACCCGATTCCAAAAAAGTTGGGACACTGTACAAATTGTAAATAAAAACAGAATGCAATGATGTGGAAGTTTCAAATTTCAATATTTTATTCAGAATACAACATAGATGACATATCAAATGTTTAAACTGAGAAAATGTATCATTTTAAGGGAAAAATAAGTTGATTTTAAATTTCATGGCATCAACACATCTCAAAAAAGTTGGGACAAGGCCATGTTTACCACTGTGTGGCATCCCCTCTTCTTTTATAACAGTCTGCAAACGTCTGGGGACTGAGGAGACAAGTTGCTCAAGTTTAGGAATAGGAATGTTGTCCCATTCTTGTCTAATACAGGCTTCTAGTTGCTCAACTGTCTTAGGTCTTCTTTGTCGCATCTTCCTCTTTATGATGCGCCAAATGTTTTCTATGGGTGAAAGATCTGGACTGCAGGCTGGCCATTTCAGTACCCGGATCCTTCTTCTACGCAGCCATGATGTTGTAATTGATGCAGTATGTGGTCTGGCATTGTCATGTTGGAAAACGCAAGGTCTTCCCTGAAAGAGACGACGTCTGGATGGGAGCATATGTTGTTCTAGAACTTGGATATACCTTTCAGCATTGATGGTGCCTTTCCAGATGTGTAAGCTGCCCATGCCACACGCACTCATGCAACCCCATACCATCAGAGATGCAGGCTTCTGAACTGAGCGCTGATGACAACTTGGGTTGTCCTTGTCCTCTTTAGTCCGGATGACATGGCGTCCCAGTTTTCCAAAAAGAACTTCAAATTTTGATTCGTCTGACCACAGAACAGTTTTCCACTTTGCCACAGTCCATTTTAAATGAGCCTTGGCCCAGAGAAAACGCCTGCGCTTCTGGATCATGTTTAGATATGGCTTCTTTTTTGACCTATAGAGTTTTAGCCGGCAACGGCGAATGGCACGGTGGATTGTGTTCACCGACAATGTTTTCTGGAAGTATTCCTGAGCCCATGTTGTGATTTCCATTACAGTAGCATTCCTGTATGTGATGCAGTGCCGTCTAAGGGCCCGAAGATCACGGGCATCCAGTATGGTTTTCCGGCCTTGACCCTTACGCACGGAGATTGTTCCAGATTCTCTGAATCTTTGGATGATATTATGCACTGTAGATGATGATAACTTCAAACTCTTTGCAATTTTTCTCTGAGAAACTCCTTTCTGATATTGCTCCACTATTTTTCGCCGCAGCATTGGGGGAATTGGTGATCCTCTGCCCATCTTGACTTCTGAGAGACACTGCCACTCTGAGAGGCTCTTTTTATACCCAATCATGTTGCCAATTGACCTAATAAGTTGCAAATTGGTCCTCCAGCTGTTCCTTATATGTACATTTAACTTTTCCGGCCTCTTATTGCTACCTGTCCCAACTTTTTTGGAATGTGTAGCTCTCATGAAATCCAAAATGAGCCAATATTTGGCATGACATTTCAAAATGTCTCACTTTCAACATTTGATATGTTTTCTTTATTCTATTGTGAATAAAATATAAGTTTATGAGATTTGTAAATTATTGCATTCCTTTTTTATTCACAATTTGTACAGTGTCCCAACTTTTTTGGAATCGGGTTTGTATGTTATTTCTAATAAAGTAAAAGAAATCATTTACAAAATTATTCATAGATGTTATCCTGTAAATGCAACCATTAGTAGATATATTCATACTGTTTGTGATAAATGTACTTTTTGTAACACATCGATTTAGGATATTGAACATTTATTTTTCTATTTCTTTTTGGACTGACTTTAAAATAGACATGACAAAAAAACTACACAGAACTCTTAATTTAGAACCAACTTTTTTCCTGAAAAACGAAACTACATTATTAATCTTAATTATTTTAAGTTTTATATTCATAAGACAAGAATTACTCAAAAGAAACCCTCATATATTACCTTTTATAATACTGATCTCACAATATACATTGAAACCCTTTCAAACATGAGATCACAAAACAAAAAACTTATTAAAACAATAACATTTTTAAAGCTTTTCAAATTCATGTAACGGCCCTAATATTATACTTTATTATTTATACTTTTTTATTATTATTTTTACATGTTCAGTCTATATTTTAGTTGATGTTGTTATTCTGCTCTACACACTCTGAACTGTACCACAATGTCTAATATTTGTTTTATACTTGTCTGTAATTGAACTAATAAAAATAAATAAATAAAAAAATAGGAACAAAAGCACACTTCAAAATAAGAGTCCCGTTGGAACAATTGGAAAATTTGAATTTTCCCTCTAATTGTTAAACTATTTAAATGATTATAAAATGTTATATTATCTATGGATATTTGTTTTTAATGACCCTACAAGTTCAATTAAATGAGCAAAATATTTTATATATTTAAATAGGAGGGGAGAACAAAACACTAAACTTGGTTAAAGTATTTATCTGACAAAATAATTTTGACAAATAAGGCAAACTACAGCTATTTTACTATGCAAAACACTTCAAAATAAGAGTCCTTAAACAAGACTGGGGAAACAAGACAGGAATTGTAACTCTCTCTCTGTCTCTCTCTCTGTCTCTCTCTCTGTCTCTCTCTCTGTCTCTCTCTCTGTCTCTCTCTCTGTCTCTCTCTCTGTCTCTCTCTCTGTCTCTCTCTCTCTGTCTCTCTCTCTCTGTCTCTCTCTCTCTCTCTCTCTCTCTCTCTCTGTCTCTCTCTCTCTGTCTCTCTCTCTCTCTCTCTCTCTGTCTCTCTCTCTCTCTCTCTCTCTCTCTATATATATATATATATAATAGTCATTTATAATGTATGAAGGAAAATATTTTGATATTGTCAAGCCAGATAAATTAAATAATTGCTTTCGAAATCAGAATCAGAAGGAGATTTATAGTCAAGTATTTTTACAGACACACAGAATTTATCAAGGTGACTGATTATTAAATTGGATAATTAATATTTTTATTAAATATTTATATTGTCACTGTACAAAAGCAAACGTTTTTAATAATATTTGAATAAAGGGTGAAGATGTTAATTTTCCTAGGCAGGACATCACTTTTGGCCACTACTGTACATACATATTTAATATTTTAAATGCACACATTAACTTTAACAGGCCAAATTCATTTGTAATTTGATTTCACAAAATGTCATTTTCCTCTCGAATGTAAAAAAAACAAAAAGCAGCTCCCGGAACCCAGTTTGAAAACCCCTGTTTCACAGTAAGTGAATGTTCAGTTCATAATGCTCATATAAATACTGTCATATATATGTGAGGTGCATGTACTTACAGAGTCTGTTCTGGTCTCTTGCTCGCCGATGACAAAGTAGAACCAGCCGATGGTGACGAACGAGTTCAGGATGAAGGATGTGAACATGTTTTTATGAAGAGTGATACGCTGACAGCTCAAACACCTGCACAAACACCATTCATTCATTCCTTATGGGTGAGATATACAGCCTTTCCAAAAATACAGAAGGGTTTTGGGGCTTTATACATTAAAGGGGTCATGACATGGATTTCAAAAAATATATATTTTAATATGTTCCTTGAGGTCCACTTCTAATGTTAAAGAGTGTGTAGCTGTGTATGAGTCTTGTTTGTGTTTGTTGCTCTCACGTACTTGAAGTAGGAGAAGATGCATATGGAAATGAGGAGCGATATGATGGAGAGGACGTGTCCCACCATAGCCAGATAGTAAACCACAAGCGTAAGCTGCAGGAGAAACCAGAGACACAGATATTATAAGACAGACAGGATTATGAAATAATAATTTAATATTTAAACTGAAGCTCAACCTTGAGTTTCTGCTTAGTGTAGGCAGAGCACTGAGTGTAATTGGACCAGATTCGGTTGCTTTCTGGGTGACGAAACCAATGACCGTCTGAGTCACACACTTTGGTCACTTTTTCTGAATGAACAAAAGGCAAAATGTGAAAAGACATGTGTTTGCGTGCATCACAAGTTACCGTATGTGGCCAGTGTTGGGGGTAACATATTACAAGTAACGCAAGTTATGTAATCAGATTACTTTTTTAAAGTAACGCATTGCTTTAAAATTTAAAATATCTGAGTTTCTTTTTCAGTAAGTAAAGCAAGTTACTTTCTTTTCCCATTTATTGACTGACAGCTCTCCTGTCCCCATGCTGAATGAACGAATGAGTGTACAGGTGTAAATTTACCTTTCCTTCAGCCTGAGGTTTATTCATTTCACTTTTAGTGTGAAAGGAACTTTACATTTGTCCCAAAAAATTTTTTTAGTTTTTTTTTTTTTGTTAAAAAACACAAGCAAGCCCAGCCCAGGTGAGAAAAAGTAATGCAAAAGTAACAACGCATTACTTCCCATAAAAAGTAACTAAGTAACGCAATTAGTTACTTTTTAGGGAGTAACGCAATATTGTAACGCATTACTTTCCATAAAAAGTAACTAAGTAACGCAATTAGTTACTTTTTAGGGAGTAACGCAATATTGTAACGCATTACTTTCCATAAAAAGTAACTAAGTTACGCAATTAGTTACTTTTTAGGGAGTAACGCAATATTGTAACGCATTACTTAGTTACTTTTTACGGAAAGTAACGCAATTACTTACTTTTTAGGGAGTAATGAATATTATAACGCATTACTTTCCATAAAAATTAACTAAGTAACGCAATTACTTACTTTTTAGGGAGTAACGCAATATTGTAACGCATTACTTAGTTACTTTTTATGGAAAGTAACGCAATTAGTTACATTTTAGGGAGTAACGCAATATTGTAACGCATTACTTTCCATAAAAATTAACTAAGTAACGCAATTACTTTTTAGGGAGTAACGCAATATTGTAACGCATTACTTAGTTACTTTTTATGGAAAGTAACGCAATTAGTTACTTTTTAGGGAGTAACGCAATATTGTAACGCATTACTTTCCATAAAAAGTAACTAAGTAACACAATTAGCTACTTTTTAGGGAGTAACGGAATATTGTAAAGCATTACTTTCCATAAAAAGTAACTAAGTAACGCAATTAGTTACTTTTTAGGGAGTAACGCAATATTGTAAAGCATTACTTTCCATAAAAAGTAACTAAGTAACGCAATTACTTACTTTTTAGGGAGTAACGCAATACTGTAACGCATTACTTTCCATAAAAAGTAACTAAGTAACGCAATTACTTACTTTTTAGGGAGTAACGCAATACTGTAACGCATTAGTTTCCATAAAAAGTAACTAAGTAACGCAATTACTTACTTTTTAGGGAGTAATGCAATACTGTAACGCATTACTTTCCATAAAAAGTAACTAAGTAACGCAATTAGTTACTTTTTAGGGAGTAACGCAATACTGTAACGCATTACTTTTAAACTTTCAGTACTTGTAACTTTCCCCAACACTATGTGTGGCATTATTGCCATAACAATCAAAATAACTTTATTTTTGTAGTTAAAACTGCCTTTGCCATCTTTTTAATTACAATATAATTAGTTTTGCTCTCAAACACAGTATGTTTGATTGAATAAATAAGACACGAAAGAAACTCCACATCAGCTTAAAGCTACACTATGTATTTTTTCGCCGCTAGGGGTCGCTAACCTCTTCAAAACAATAACAAAGGCGTAGATTGATGACGCAGTGAATGAGCGTGGAATCATGGAACTTGTCGTCATACCGATCTAATACTGTTTATGGGGAAATAATGTTTATGGATGAGTGTTTTTAACATGACTGTGGTTGAAGCAGGGCACGATTACTAATAAGAGACAGATATCAGCGTCACATGCGAGTCCCGGGGATATAAAGAAATGAGGACATTTAATTCTACCGAACTACCCGCAAATGCTGAATTACTGCTCATACAGGTCCGTTTATTTGACGAAACTCAATGCTGTTTGACTTGGTCTCCACTATCTAAACTGCATTTGAGTGTGTTGAGAGTTATAAATGTTATTCTGTGTGTTAGTTTGTTGGCTGTATGAGACTAGCAGTAGCTACATCATACTGATGATATTCTAATATTTCATCGTGTTGAGCTACATAACATTGATTCGTTTTATGTACATTTGCTCACCTGTCTAATAAAGCACATGAACGGCATCTCTGCCAAGTCGAGAGTTTGTTGTGAAGCTCTCGCATCTGGAAAACGCCTCGTCGATACTGGTCCACTTTGGATTTCTCATTTTGTTCCAAAATCTGCTTGCCATGGTCCATAATGTTTGAACGAAACTACACCAGCGGCCGCGAGACGTTACGCAGTCGTCCACGTCTGTTGCCATGGTTTCTACCGCAGTAAAAGCGGTAACCGAGGGTAACGCGGATATGATGCCATTGACAGGCGACTCCCTCAAACGTCCCGGTTCCTTGGTTAAAATCGCAATTTTCTCACGATTTACAAATAGTTGGAAACATTTAGGATATTGTAAGTACTCAACTGAACAAAATATATAACACTGGCCTAGTGGTTCGTGCATATTGCACCTTTAAGAGACGTTTAAAAAAACAAATATTTTTATTGTGCTACTAAAAATCGTTTTGTCAAATTGTAAAATTTATATTATGCAAAAAAAAAATTCCCACTTTTTTTTATTCAAAATTTATTCTAAAACTTTCCAGGTTTAAATGACAAAAAATGAATAAATAAATAAATAAATCAATAAATAAAAATCCCAGATTTTAAACATGGTCTCTGATGGAACATAATGTATATTGCATTAAAATGATCAAAATTAACAGTAAAGAGATTTATAATATTACAAAAAAATCTATTTAAATGCTGTTCTTTTGAACTTTCTATTCATCAAAGAATCCTGAAAAATAATATTTATCACTGTTTTCAACACTGATAATAATCATAAATGTGTCTTGAGCCTCATATGAGAATGATTTGTGAAGGATCATGTGACACTGAAGACTGGAGTAATGATGATAAATTCAGCTTTGATCACAGGAATAAATTACACTTTACTATATATTCACATAGAGAACAGATGATCTACACTGGAGTAATATTTCACTGTTTTACTGTATTATTGATCAGATAAACGCAGCCTTGGTGAGCAGAAGAGACTCTTTCAGAAATGTTAATACGTCTTACAGACCCCAAACTTTTGAACTGTACTGTACATATGATATTGGTAATTATGACGTTTTCAAGTTATTTTTCAAGTTCTTTTGCATTATTGTGAGTGGAGAGACGTCATCAGCTCACCAGATGGATCAAAATCCTGGAAGTAGGAGGGGCAGAGCTGGACGGCCGTGCCGGGGGCGGAGTCTCCCCAGCAGAGCCACCCGTCCCAGGTGCGATTACAGTACGGGCCTGCAGGGGGCGACACTTTAAACAACAACTTACACAAACAACAGACATCCATGCTAGTGCTGAAAGCCATTTTCATTACAGCTTGAGCTTTTTGAACTCAAGTTTGAACATTTTTAGCCAGCAATGAAAAGTTATTTTACCAGTGAAATCATTAAAACTAAATAAGTGTTTTCAGAAAATAAGTCTTCTAATAATAAGATAAAAATAATAAGATATATAATAATAAGATAATAAAATATTGTTATTTTAGTATTTTTATTTACTACTATACTATATACTATACATCAGTTTTCATTTTAGTTTATTTTTTTTCATTAAAGTTATTTCAGTTTTAGTAATTTTGTCATGTGCTTTTGTTAATATTTATTTGCATTATATATATATATATATATATATATATATATATATATATATATACACACAAAATGTAATTCAGCTTTAGTAATTTTACTGCTTGAACTTGTTTAATTTAATTTCTCACTTTTAATTTTCAATTTAATATTCATTTACATTTTACTTTTTTAAAAAGTTTTTTAAGTTTAAGTTTTTCATCTAATAGTTTTATTATTTTAACGGTAAATAAATTTGACTTGTTTTCAGAAAATAAATCGTATTAATTAAGTTTTGTTATTTTAGTATTATTATTTACTACTATACTATATATTTAAAATTAGCTTTTATTTTTAAAAAAATTTGTTATATGCTTTTGTTAATATTTAAGAAAATATTAAAATATTTAACAAAATTTATATATATATATAGTATTTCAGTTTGAAAATGTAAATGTGCTTAAATTTAGTGCTTTATCATCATCAGTTTCTTAAAGTTTTTCATCTAATATTTATATGATTTAATTTCAGCTTTATTTAAATTAACGGAAACTATTTTACTATTTTAGTTAAAAGTAATAGTTTTAGTTTTAGTTAACAATGACAACACTACAATTGGCAGATAGTCTGTTTTTCTTTTAAATGTACATTTAACAATGTTACCAATGAAAAATAAAAATATTAATAATAATATATTAAATATATTAACGGAAAATGAGCTGTAATATGTTATGCAAATTTGCTTAAGTAAATGTATCCTGTTTTAAAAATGTTTAGATGTAACTCTACACTGTATTCAACCATAGGAAACAAACTCAATGACACTAACATCACTTCCTGTCTGCAGTGGATTCGGGAAGTTTTATCTCCACACCAGCAAAAGCTACAAGCCATTAAGAGACAGTAATTCAATTAGAGAAACACAATTATGCACTCATTTTTATCTATGTTCATTAAACCATTATCAACTTCCCCGTGGACTGAACGATCCTGATGTGAAATCCATTATCATTTCAACTGGAGCAGCAAGAACATTCAGGAACTGATTACATCAAACACAATGCAGAGTATTTGACTTACCAAATCCTTCTATGCAAGTTTTGCATGGCTAAAGAACCTTCATTTTCACTTGCTTAACTATTTTGCATATCGTCTTTTATTACTGTCCTTAATTTATGCACGTGTCGTTTCAGCTCAACACTAAGCGGAGTAACGGCTCTCACCTGGATCTCTGCGCGGAGGCTCGTACATTATTTTGAGGTAACACTCAAACTGGGCGGAGAGGATATGCTCACGGGTCACACTCAGATCAGCAGGGGATGCTGGGATATCACTCACCTCCTCTGCTGACATCATCGCCGCTATAAGCACATCCTCGCAGTGACACACCTGTGCTCATATTAAACCAATATTAGACATAATACTTTACAATAAGGTTTCATTTGTTAACATTAGAGCCTTTATTAATCTTAATTTCAACATTTACATATACATTTTTAAATCAAATGTTAATGGACTGTAAACTAACATGAACAAACAAAAGTACAGTTTTAATAACTGACATTAACAAAGATTATTGTGGATTTTAAATTATATGTGGATGATGTGAAATATT
Source organism: Coreius guichenoti (assembly GCA_039654105.1). Classification (NCBI taxonomy): domain Eukaryota; kingdom Metazoa; phylum Chordata; class Actinopteri; order Cypriniformes; family Gobionidae; genus Coreius; species Coreius guichenoti. Next base: position 1,418,502 of record CM077178.1, on the reverse strand, counting down.
AAAAACAATGACTTTTTAACAATAACTGATACTGTAGTGATAATTTTATTATGTTAAGTAATTTATTGTATTTTTTTTTATTAGATGCACCGTTACTATATTTCTAAGCTGATATAGCCGATTATTCAGAATATTATCTGCCGATACCGATAGCCGATTATTCAGAATATTATCTGCCAATACTGATAGCCGATTATTCAGAATATTATCTGCCGATACTGATAGCCGATTATTCAGAATATTATCTGCCAATACTGATAGCCGATTATTCAGAATATTACCTGCTGATGCCGATAGCCGATTATTCAGAATATTATCTGCTGATGCCGATAGCCGATTATTCAGAATATTATCTGCTGATGCCGATTGCCAATTATTCAGAATATTATCTGCTGATGCCGATAGCCGATTATTCAGAATATTATCTGCTGATGCCAATTGCCAATTATTCAGAATATTATCTGCCGATACCGATAGCCGATTATTCAGAATATTATCTGCCGATGCCGATAGCCGATTATTCAGAATATTATCTGCCGATGCCGATAGCCGATTATTCAGAATATTATCTGCCGATGCCGATAGCCGATTATTCAGAATATTATCTGCTGATGCCGATAGCCGATTATTCAGAATATTATCTGCTGATGCCGATAGCCGATTATTCAGAATATTATCTGCTGATGCCGATAGCCGATTATTCAGAATATTATCTGCTGATGCGGATAGCCGATTATTCAGAATATTATCTGCTGATGCGGATAGCCGATTATTCAGAATATTATCTGCTGATGCGGATAGCCGATTATTCAGAATATTATCTGCTGATGCCGATAGCCGATTATTCAGATTATTATCTGCTGATGCCGATAGCCGATTATTCAGATTATTATCTGCTGATGCCGATTGCCAATTATTCAGAATATTATCTGCTGATGCCGATAGCCGATTATTCAGAATATTATCTGCTGATGCCGATAGCCGATTATTCAGAATATTATCTGCCGATGCCGATAGCCGATTATTCAGAATATTATCTGCTGATGCCGATAGCCGATTATTCAGAATATTATCTGCCGATACCGATAGCCGATTATTCAGAATATTATCTGCTGATGCCGATTGCCAGTTATTCAGAATATTATCTGCCGATGCCGATAGCCGATTATTCAGAATATTATCTGCTGATGCCGATAGCCGATTATTCAGAATATTATCTGCTGATGCCGATAGCCGATTATTCAGAATATTATCTGCTGATGCCGATAGCCGATTATTCAGAATATTATCTGCTGATGCCGATAATTCAGAATATTATCTGCCGATACCGATAGTGTCACGGGTGTGTGTAGGCAGGACGATGAAGACGGGCGGATACAATCCTCAAACGAAGTTTAATGATCAAGGAATTTCAGGTGAGTCAATACAGGCAGGTTAACAACACACTCTATACATAGACGATTATTCAGTAAATATTCAATAAATGTTGTATAAATGTATTGCTGATTGTGAGTTGACGCACCTCTGTGTCCAGGAGCAGAACGAGCAGCAGCAGGAGTGACGGGTTTCTTGTCATGACGCACATCTGCCACTCAGACAGGGGGCGCTAGAGAGCATCTGTGTCTGGGGTCAAAGACAAATATCTGCATTTTACAACATAATATTGCTTCATCAGTATTTGGTGCTGCGAACATAAAATAACAATAAATAACATTTGTGTTATTTTTGCGGGGGTTTTTTGTAGCTGCAGACCAGTCGACGCTTTAAAGAGCATTGAACATTGAGTGAAACTCTGTATGTATCTTCACTGGGATGTTCATGAGAACACACTTGTTTATTTTTCGGAGAGGATGTCGCCCACAGTCTATAAACACAGAGGTCAAAGCCCTCAGGACAGAGCATTAAATTCAGCTTCAAATTAAGAAAACAACATCCACGTTCTGTTCTCTTCATAATGCAATGTTCATAAAAATAAGCATTCAGTGTGAAGGATGCTTTAGCGGTAAAGTAACAACAATCACGTCACTGCTTCTCCACTTTTATTGTGTTTGCAGTGAAAGAAAGGAAACACACAGGGTGGGATTATTATCAAGTGTTTTTCCGTAATAATTGTGGGTCAAACTACTAGATGAATTAAACTCCGGGATAAAGTGATGTGTGAACAGTGTGTGTTATTTGGGCTCTGGGGAAGTGTTTGATTTCGTGTTGATAGAGTTTCTACAGCATCTCACGGGCAGAAACGAGCGCTTTATGAGTGTGTTTGTGAATATTTCCCATGAGCTCTCCATGCAGACCTAGAGTTTAAGGTCAAAGGTCACGATCACGAGAGGCTCCGCAGACATGAGAAACATCCACAGGATCTTTAATTACAGCAGTAAACCACAAGTTACTGTGATTTTACCACACTTACGGACAAATCATACCGTGGTAAAATCACTGTAACATATAGCTGTCATGGAAAATTTCTTTTATAAATGCAACAATATCATAAAATACATACATGTTTAATACAAAATTACAATAAATAATGAAAATATCCAAAATAAACAATTATTAATTATTAATTTAATACAATTATTATTTAATAATTAATTAAATATTAATATTTAATTATTAAAGATATTAATAATTATATTAAATGCATGTATTAAATATATAATACAAACTATGTATTTTATATTATGTATTTTATATATATATATATATATATATATATATATATATATATATATATATATGTTAATTATTTATTATATTATTTATTAATATATATACACAACATTTAAATATATAAAATATAAATTATTATATAAAATATAAAAATATATATATATAATAAAATATATAAATATGTATACATATATACACACACACACACACAATTTAATTATTATATAAAATATAAATTATTATATAAAACATAATATAAAAAAATACAATAAAATATATTCATATATTTTATTATATATTTTAAAAATATATATTTTATATAATAATTTATATTTTAATTTACTATATTTTTTTACTGGCCAAAACTTTTAAGTAATTACAATTTTAAAATGTTTTTGATAGAAGTCTAATTTGTTTGATTAAAAATACAGTAAAAACAGTGAAATATAATTACAATCTAAATCAGCTGTTCTCTATGTGAATATACTGTAAAATGTAATTTATTCCTGTGATCAAAGTTGAATTTTCAGCATCATTACTCCAGTCTTGCTCCTCGAGGAGAAGGTTATTTCTGTTCTGAGGGGCAACAGGAAGCAGAAATAGAAGAGAGGCCTTATTTCCTGTGCTGTCTGTGAGTTTCCGTCCTGCTCGACCAGTAACATTAGGATAAAAATAAGCCATTGTTGCACCTGCACAAAAGAAACCTGAAGCAAAACCGGCAGAAACACCTCAGCGTCCACTTCAGTCCGAACTGTGTGCTCGCTCAGTATCAAACGCTCACTGGAATCCAGGGGAAGTTTCCAGAAAATAGGAACATATTCTTCACGTCACACAACCAAACCGCTGCCAAAACATGATCAAACGCAATCATGAGAAACTCTGCCAATCATCTGCATTCTCTGACAGAACCGAACGTACAACTGAACAGAAACAGCTGATCACGTGCACATCATCTACATTTATATGTGTGCTGACGTCCTTTTCTAGAGAAATATAATTAGCCTTTTTATTTTCCCATTGCTGAGTCCAAAAATAACAGTGTATGATTGGAGAAGAGCCAGAAAACTACAACCAGACCACTGAGAGAGGGTACAACACACACACTCACACACACACACACACACACACACACACACACACACACACACACACACACTCACACTCACAAACACTCTCACACACACTCACACACGCTCACACACACACACACACTCATACTCACAAACACTCTCTCACACACACACACAAACACTCACACACACAAACACACACACACACACACACTCATACACACACTCTCACACACAGACACAAGCACAAACACACACTCACACTCACAAACACTCTCTCACACACACACACAAACACTCACACACACAAACGCACACTCACGCTCACAAACACTCTCTCACACACACACACACAAACACTCACACACACTTACACACGCTCACACACACACACACACACACACACACACACACTCTCACACACAGACACAAGCACACACACACACACACACTTACACACACACACGCTCACACACACACTCATACACACAGACAGGGATGGGCAGGGTGTTCAGAATGGTTGCTAGAATGTTCTGGGTGGTTGCTAGGGTGTTACCAGGTTGCAGTAGAAAATGTAAGTGGTGTTTTCCTGTTCAAAACTCACTGTCAATGATGGGTGGCTGCTAGGGGATTGGTAGGGTGTTCTGGATGGTTGTTCGGTTATCAGGGTGTTCTGGGTTGTTGCTAGGGCATTGTCCAAGTGTTCTATGTGGTTGTTAGAGTGCTGTCAGCGTGTATTAAGTGGCTATAGGCGCATTGGCAAAGTGTTCTGAGTGGCTGATAAGGCGTCGCCAAGGTGTTCTGGGTGGGTGATAGGGCGTTGCCAGGGTGTTCTGGGTGGTTGCTAGGGCGTTGCTTGGGTGGTTGCTAGAGTGTTTTTCCAGGGTGTTCTGGTTGGTTGCTAGGGCATTATCAGGGTGTTCTAGGTGGTTACTAGTGCATTGCCAAGGTGTTCTGGGCAGTTGCTAGGGAGTTTCCGGGGTGTTCTGAGTGGTTGCTAGGGCGTTGCTTGGGTGGTTGCTAGAGTGTTTTTCCAGGGTGTTCTGGTTGGTTGCTAGGGCATTATCAGGGTGTTCTAGGTGGTTACTAGTGCATTGCCAAGGTGTTCTGGGCAGTTGCTAGGGAGTTTCCGGGGTGTTCTGAGTGGTTGCTAGGGCATAGTCAGGGTATTCTGGGCGGTAGCAAGGGAGTTGCCAGTGTTTTTTGGTTGGTTGCTAGGGCATTATAAGGGTTTTCTATCCCTCCTGATTCTCCAGTATGGCATTTGGCTACAGGACGGTGATCTGTTGAGCCAAACGAGAGACCTCGACCTGTTCAGATTGTGAAACCTCCCTATATGGAGATCAGCAGCCGAGGAAAAAACATCTGGAATACTCAGAATACAGCACAAATCTAAATCGGACACAGGTTCTGTTCCAAACCCTAGATTCTGAACTCTACGTTGAATTTTCAGAATAAATTAATAGAATTAAAATGTATATTCAACATTTCTCTTTTCACTGAGCTTGTTGCGGTGCATTATGTGATTACCTTGCTATGTGAAGGAATGTGTAATATTACCTTCAAATGTGGCCAAAAGAAGGCAGCCTAATCAGAAACATGCCTATGATGTCTTAAAATGCTTTCTGTACAGTACATTTTGGAACAGGGCCACAGTGTCAAGATAAAACGTGATGTTATATCCTATACAAAGAAACACCTTAGAAACCACACTGCATTGTGAAATCTAGTTGGTTTCATTAAAGCCACAAACTAAATACACAGACTGAGTTCAGCTCTCGGGAGCTTGTGAAAGCCACGGTGTAAAACACACGAGCAGAACACAGACCCTATTAATACACCAAACAGCTGCCTGGCAGGGCAACATGTCCCAGTAGTGCAGGACGACACCTGTGACACCTCTTTAGTGCCCTTGAAAGTGGACATGGGTGAGAGGTTCACTACAGACCCCTCAACACACACACACACCAGCCAGACTGAACATCGAATTCAATGCAACAACAGCAGCAACAACTGACGGCCATACACGATTTTGAGTCGCATAATTATTTTATAGACTGCAGTTTTATATTAGTCACAACATATTTCTGGTCTGAAAGAGCCTCTAAGTCGGCAATTTAAATATATTTCCATTATTTTACAAAACAGTGATGGTAAAACATCATACTGAATGAGTGCATGTTCATATACCATGATAGCTCTGTAAAATACATTCATCACGTTAAGTTAACATTACAATTCACGAGCACTGAGACCAGACAAACACATTTCATAACTGATTACAAAGTTACAACGCTTACAATACAACACTATTAAAGACTCCAAATACATAATTAAATACCATAATAATTATAAAGCAATGAAAGCAGAGGAGTTTTCGTACCGTTCTGGTGTGTGAGAGGCTCGTCGGATGTGTGTGTGTATGTGTGTGTGTGTGTGTGTGTGTTTGGTCCTCACGAGCGCCTGATGATCTGCGGGTCTCTGAGGCGCTTATAGGCGGCACATATACACTGATATAGAGCAGTAAATAATTTTATTGACTACATTATTAATATCAGTTATTTCATTTATGACAGTTTAACGGATTTTGACTGATTGTGGGAGTATTTGAGAGATGTTGAGAGCAACACCGCCATCTGCTGTCGAAACACGGACACTGGAGGAACTTACAAACAAATCCTTTCAAGAATCACGAACATACATACACTAAAAAAATTCTTTTTTCCATTTCATCTACCTCCACCACCAACTTTTCAAAAAAGACTGGATTTAAGGTGTCATTTCTATACTTATTTCTGACCGGTACATGCAGCCTATACTTGTGGTGAACACTACTGAGGCCCTGTCCCAAATGGAAGCCTGACGGTGCGTGTCCACTGGCGTGGAGCGCGCGGAGCAGAGCGAGTGTTTTCAATTCATTCCTATGAAAGTCGAGCTTCACGCTCGCGTGGTGCATTGTGGGATTGAGAGCGGACTGGAGAAAGCGTTGAGAGCTGCAGAGAGCGTCAACAAGGTTGGCCAGTTCTAGGGTGTTGCCATGATGTTCTGAGTGGCTGCTGGGGCGTTGTCAAGATGTTGTGGATGGTTGACAGGGTGTTCTGTGTGATTGTTACTAGGGAACTGTAAGGGTGGTCTAGGTGGTTGTTAAGAGTTTTGTCAGGGTGTTTTAAATGGCTATAAGCGCATTACCAAAGTGTTCTAGGCTGGTTGCTAGGGCATTATCAGGGTGTTCTGGATGTTTGCTAGAATATTTTGGGTGGTTGTTAGGGCATTGTCAGGGTAGTCTAGGTGGTTGTTAGAGTGTTGTCAGGGTGTTTTGAGTGGCTATAAGAGCATTTCCAAGGTTTTCTGGGTGATTGACAGCGGACCGGAGAAAGTGTTGAGAGCTGCAGAGAGCCACTAAAACAATGTTATATATTTTGTTGACTTGTGTACTTACATTATCCCAAATGTTTCCAAGAATGTTTAAATCCAGAGAAATAAGCGATTTTAACCAGGACACAGACCGTGTGTCGCCTATCAGTGACATCATATCCACGTTACCCTGGATTTCCGGTTTTATTTTGTAGAAACCATGGAAACGCCAAAGACGCTTTAATATATGATGTGTTTTATTAGACAGGTGAGCAACTGTTTGGATCATTCATGGACAGAAACTAATCATTGTTCTACAGCTCAACACAGTTAGTCTTATTGTTTAAATCTGGTGTTCTTGATTTACCGCGAGTACCATGTTTTACCACGCCTAATATGATCTCGCTCACTGCAGTGTGAACAAGTGTCTCATAGTAGCGCCTAGCGAACGCACAGACTAGCATTATAACTTTCATATTTTCATTATAATTTTCATAACTTTCAACACACTCAAATAATGTATCCAATATGATAAAATAACGCTGCGTATGCATGACCAGAAAAAGCAGAAGCGCTCGTCTGCGGCAGAATAAAAGCTCCGTGAAATCCAGGTGTCATCAACCTACGCCTTTGTTTTGAATAAGCGACCTCTAGCGGCGAAAAATTACATAGTGTGCCTTTAAAAATATGCAGGTTGAGCCAGAGTTTATGCTGGATTTAGTGCGCAAATCATATCGTTTACACATTGGATGCTTTGTGGTTGTAACTCGTGGTGAGAGATTGCTCAAAACTGCGCCTGTGTACGCGTACGAGTCAAAAGAAGTATACTTTGCAAGGCTGTGCGTTCGACTGTGCGCATACGCTCACATACGCGTAAAAAAACTAAGTATACTTTCGGCTTGTATAAACCTAACCCTTGTGATCTTCCTTGTGAGTCCACACTTTTGTGACATTTTTCTCCCCCCTGCTGTACCGAACCCGTACTGAACTGTGACTTCAATACTGAGGTTCTTACCGAACCATCATGTTTGTGTACCGTTACACCCCTAATATATATATAAGGCATAACATTATGACCACTGACAGGTGAAGTGAATAACACTGATTATCTCTTCATCATGGCACCTGTTAGTGAGTGGGATATATCAGGCAGCAAGTGAACATTTTGTCCTCAAAGTTGATGTGTTAGAAGCAGGAAAAATGGGCAAGCGTAAGGATTTGAACGAGTTTGAGGGCCAAATTGTGATGGCTAGACGACTCTTGTGGGGTGTTCCCGGTCTGCAGTGGTCAGTATCTATCAAAAGTGCTCCAAGGAAGGAACAGTGGTGAACCGGCGACAGGGTCATGGGCGGCCAAGGCTCATTGATACACGTGGGGAGTGAAGGCTGGCCCGTGTGGTCCGATCAAACAGACGAGTTACTGCAGCTCAAATTGCTCAAGAAGTTAATGCTGGTTCTGATAGAAAGGTGTCAGAATACACAGTGCATCGCAGTTTGTTGCGTATGGGGCGGCATAGCCGCAGACCAGTCAGGGTGCCCATGCTGACCCCTGTCCACCGCCGAAAGCGCCAACAGTGGCACGTGAGCATCAGAACTGGACCACGGAGCAATGGAAGAAGGTGGCCTGGTCTGATGAATCACGTTTTCTTTTACATCACGTGGATGGCCGGGTGTGTGTGCGTGGCTTACCTGGGGAACACATGGCACCAGGATGCACTATGGGAAGAAGGCAAGCCGGCGGAGGCAGTGTGATGCTTTGGGCAATGTTCTGCTGGGAAACCTTGGGTCCTGCCATCCATGTGGATGTTACTTTGACACGTACCACCTACCTAAGCATTGTTGCAGACCATGTACACCCTTTCATGGAAACGGTATTCCCTGGTGGCTGTGGCTCTTTCAGCAGGATAATGCGCCTGCCACAAAGCAGAAATGGTTCAGGAATGGTTTGAGGAGCACAACAACGAGTTTGAGGTGTTGACTTGGCCTCCAAATTCCCCAGATCTCAATCCAATCGAGCATCTGTGGGATGTGCTGAACAAACAAGTCCGATCCATGGCCCCACCTCACAACATTCAAGCGCAAGAAGACGCGAAAGAGAACTTGTGCACGCTGAGAGGAGATTTGTGTGTGCATTCATCTGAAGCACGCACGTGGTAGTCACATCAGATAGCACACAAATATTGAGTCTTGCGCTTGAACGGACAAATTCACACACAAATTATGTCAACATGCCCGTCTTGGTGAGTATCCTAGCAAATATAGTCGGTTATGTCTTAAGTAAAATGTAAACAGTCGAGAAAGACATCACACGTGTATCAGTATCAGTGTATTGGATCCGTGCGTTCGCTCTTAAAGTGACAGCAGCCTAATATTCCTGCAGTCTGTGTTTTTAATGTTAATCAAACAACGAAAGACGAAAACGAAAGATTAATCTTTATTTAATTTATACAGTGAAGATTATAATATGCAATGTTTTCTACAGTTGATTACTTTATTCACTTTCTGTACCTGAAAAGCAGTTTATTTTATATGCATCTTTGCTCTATTGTATGTATTTGTGCTGTTGCTTGTTGATTATTTGTTCTTATTTTGTTTATTTTTATTTGACAGTAGTCTTTTTTTGCCTGAACATCGCACATCCCGAGCCGTACCGAAACCGTGACCCTAAAACCGTGATACAAACCGAACCGTGAGTAATTTAAACCCCTAATATATATATATCCTCCACCCAGTCCTAACAAGCAATGCTTAAACAGATTTGACTAGCTAGTTATAGCAAACAACAACCGATTAACTATCAAGAAATATTACATTTGCTTTAAAATACAAAATAATATATTTGTTACCTGATTCATTTTAAGAGCATCTTGTTGTGGGAAGCCACCCAAGCTTTCAAACGTTTCAGAAACTATAGACGTAATAAATATCAGTATATAATATCTCTGAGTTTCCGTCGGCAGGAAACACTCTCAATATCTGTGAGCGAGTGGTGGCAGAA
>CM077178.1:1400911-1403411 GCA_039654105.1 Coreius guichenoti | reverse complement strand
ATAGTACTGTATATCAATGGTTAGTTTAGTTTTTATAACTAAAAATAAAACTATATAGACAAAAATACTAAAACTTCACCAATAATTAAAGTGAAAACAGACAAAAAATCTAATGCAAAATATGAACAAAAACTATAAACTAATAAATATACAAAAATAAAACTATATAGACATATTTAAAGACCAATACAAATGACAAAAAATTACAAAAACTAAAAACAAAATGAAAACAAAGAAAATATGAACAAAAACTATAATAATAAAATTAATAAATATACAAAAATATAAACTATATAGACATATTTAAAAACAAGAAAAATACAACAAAATTACTAAAACTTTAACTAAAATTAAAGAGGAAATATAAAAATAAAATCTAATGCAAAATATGAACAAAAACTATAATAGTAAAACTAATAAATATACAAAAATATAAACTATATAGTCATATTTAAAGACCAATACAAATGACAAAAACTAACTAAAATTAAAGTAAAAACAGAAAGAAAATCTAATGCAAAATATGAACAAAATCTATAATAATAAAACTAATAAATATAGAAAAATAAAAACTATATAGACATATTTAAAAACAACAAAAACGAATTAAACTGACAAAAAATACAACACAATTACTAAAACTTCACCAATAATTAAAGACAAAAAATCTACTGCAAAATATGAACAAAAACTATAAACTAATAAATATACAAAAATAAAACTATATAGACATATTTAAAGACCAATACTAATGACAAAAATACAACAAAATTACTAAAACTTTAACTAAAATTAAAGAGAAAATATAAAATCTAAATCAAAATATGATCAAAAACTATAAACTAATAAATATAGAAAAATAAAAACTATATAGACATACTTAAAAACAGCAAAAACTAATAAAAATACAACAGAATTTGAAAACAGAAAAATATAAGTATAGAATCAAATTCAAAATATGAAGAACCCGTGCGCGTCTCTGAATAACACAATCTGTATATGTGAGATTCCTCTGGGATCAAAGGGGATGTGCTGGTTTGATGTGATGTGAACAGTGTGTGTCTGTGGCTTTTCATTAAGTTGCATTGAGACGTGTGTGTGAGCAGCGGTTTCCATCATAAACTAACAAAAGTCACTCTTACACTCTATGGGAAGTCTATGGGACGCTTTCAAGAGACAAACTGAGTGCACTTAAAGCGGCTCTTCCATACACAACCGTGCGTTATATGAGACTTCTGACTGTCAGATTACACTGCACCATTATTTTTAGGAGTAAAACTTCAATGTTACAGGCCATTTCTTTGACGTTATTTGTGAAATTTGCGAGCAGTTTCTCTGTGTAAACATGCATTTGTTGTATTGTTTCACACATGAAGTGAGTTTCCGTGTTTAGTGGTTTATATCTCTATTTAGTCTCGTGATAACACGTATGATGTGGTGTTTTAGCACTGATCCTGGTTTGATGTCTTGTCCCAGAACAGTTTGTCTTGGTTTCTGTCCCGGAGAGAGACTGACCACGAATCTATTGATAAAAGGAGTCTTTGATCCACTATGTGGGCTCCCAAAATCCTCCGGGTCACGCTGCTAATGACGGCCGTATCCTGCCTGCTGATTGGGCGTGGAAACTGTCAATCAAACTCATCCAACAGCTTCCAGCTCTCTGATGGCCCGGCGGCCGGCCATGTCACCCCGGGGTCAAACCGCGTGACCCCTGACCCCAGAGCAGTCCGTCACGGCGCGCGGGGTCTCGCGGGGAACGGGTCGGTGCGAGCGCGTCCGCTGGCGCTGCCCCCGGCCTGTCTCAGGAGGACGTACATCGAGGGCTTGTTCAAGTACGTCAACACGGTCCTGTCCTGCCTGATCTTCGCGGTCGGGATGGTGGGAAACGCCACCCTTCTGAGGATCATCTACCTCAACAAGACCATGAGGAACGGCCCGAACGCTCTGATCGCCAGCCTGGCCCTCGGGGACCTCATATACATCGCCATCGACATACCCATCAACGTCTACAAGGTAACACACACACACACACACACGTTTACTAACGCCCGTCACACAGGCCTCAGAAATGATTCACAAATCAAGCAAATATTTCAATATTTGAGTTTGGTTTTAATATAATGAGATTCATATGTCTATGATTTTAGATACCAGTGTTGTTTTACAGTTATTATAGTATTTATTATAATTTTTTTATTTTAGTGGGTGTTATTGCTTTTATTATATTTCTATTTTTCAGTTTTTAGTTTAGTAATTTTAATACTTCGACTATTATTATAATTTTTCAAAATTTTAAAGTTATATATGTAATATTAGTATGTATATATATCATAATATTTAGATATTTATTTATTTATAAAATAAAAATAAAATAAAATAATATATAGGCCTACAATATAAAACACATACATTTATACATAATACATTAATATTCTTATAGATAATATTACATTTGTCCATTATATTTTAGAAACATTTTTTACTTAAATTTATATAATAA